>MIQA02001155.1:0-17528 GCA_001887855.2 Sclerospora graminicola | reverse complement strand
CTTTCTTGTTTAGTCCCGAACGCCAAATATGGCCAGTAACACAGAAAGCAATAATCAGATAGAATTCTCGTAAAATTGGTCTTTTTTACTTTTTAAGGCGGAGTCAAGCTTTTCTTAACGTGTGAGCTGTGGAAACTTCGCAATCAAGGTTTTATTCATATGTAGTAAGAACTTGTTGGACGGTGATTGGATCGATATTAGTCAAGTAGTTACTGTACCACCATTGTTAATTTAGCTTCCACGTGAAAAACGGTCGACACGAACTCGAACCTTGTATCAGATGCCGCACGGGCGCTCAAGAAGTTGACGTGGACGAGACACTCAGCAGCGACTGTTCTTTTGCGAGGTGGAGTGTCACCTCTGCTCGGAAGAAGACCTTTAGCAAGCGTGCACAGAGCGACGTCCGGTCCTGCTCCGGGTCTTCATCGTCGTGGTAGTGGGAGGAAGACGCCGTCGAAGTTGTAGAGCGTACACTACCGCGTAAAGTATACGCTACATCCTTATCGAGCACCATGAATGGGTCGTTCTTCTCTCCAAACGAGTTGAGCACGTCTCCGTCTTCGCCAAGCAACGCCTCGTCGTCTTTGTCGTCAAATAAACGTAAACGCTGTCAAGGATCGGTCACTGCCTGGAATCTCAACTTCTTCATGTTCTTCTTCCGAGGTAGATAACACACCATAACCAGGAACGTTCAAGTCGCCAGCTTCAGCTCGAAATTGATCGATAGGAGTAGAGTCGATCTTGAAGATACACACGCGGCAGAAGTCAGCACGCAGTAGGTGAGAGCCTGACGCTGTGTCACGTGTTAGCACATGTTCCTTTTGACGACATTTCTTGTATACAAATTTAATGTTACAGCAAGCGCACTCCTGGAGATACTCAAAAAATAAAGGGCGGCCTTGACCCACGTCGCAACATCGACACTCGCTGTCGAAACCGCACAAGAGGCGCCAGAGCCATCACCTCTACGAATTTCTTGGCTCGAGTGCATTCCTGTGCGTTAGTGAACGAGAGCAAGAGCTCCGATTTCGCCGCAGTAGAAAAATACGACAAGGACGCGTGATCAATCTCTCCCTGCATGTAAACAGCGACTAATTAATAATTAACGTGCTTTAAAAATTGTATCTAGACAATCGAAAACAACTGAAGCTATGTTGTTTCCAAAAGAAGCGTCAACTTGAGAATTTTTTAAAGGTTGACTTGAACATTGTGACGCAGTTGGCGTCGTAAAATATTTTGGTTACACGTTGCAAGTTTAATTCACTAGCTTATATTATACTATATTGTAGGCAAGTGAGAGAATAAGACGTAGGACAAAGGCATAGTACAACCAAAATAGGGACAAGGTATGCGAAAGTGCATTAGTCATGTCTCGCAAATAAATTGACTAACCCAGAGATAGGAATACAAAGAATAAGAGAAAAGTAGGCTAGGCGACGTAAGCCACAATGGGTGGCTCAGAGCGTTTAAGGGGTCCATGCGTGAACCCCAATGTAAACAATCTCACTTCACATTTTACTCTCAATTACACCAATCACGCAGCCTACTGTGACATAGTAGCACTTATTGGTCGACATCCTCTGCAAATCCAGATTCAGAAGTGTAGAGTGGCCACATAGTGGGAAGCTCTTTTTGCACTTTTTCAAGAAAACAATCTTGCCTGAGTCGTACTTTACGAGGAGGGCTACAGACGTCCCGTTTTTACACAATCTTCTACACTTAGTAGCTGGTTGGTGTGGTTACGAAGTTGTGTGGCACACAGATTGGAGACTCCGACGTTGGGCCTGTGGTTTAGTGTGCTTTTAAAGTGCCTGTCCCGCCTTCGCACTAGTGAGTGTCAATCTCCTTTAGCTGCCCACTAACTTACGTTAGATCCACACCCGTTGCTACTAAGTTGCGGTAGTCTTTTTCGAGTATTGGATGGGAAAGCGTAAAACCCGTGAACCCGAAAACCCTTTTCAAACCGATTCGGAGTGTTTAACGCAAAGGCACGCAAAACTTGATAAACTCCGACACGACCTGTGGTTAACGGTTCTTAAGCAGAAGAAACTCGTTAAGTTAATTCGAGACGAGATTCCTGACTCGTTTAACCACGAAACCCGTAATTTGATTCATTCAACTTCCAATATCTTGTTATATCACATAGACAAGGTGGAAGAGGTCGTAACGAACACTTGGGATCACTCGGTTAAGCGCTTCCAGAACACCAAGGCAACCAAGAAGGCTAGAAACTAGATAGGTTAATTCGAAAGTTTCTAGAATAGGTTCGCATTAAGTTCAATAGCTTAGATTTGTAGTTTTCAAGCTCCGAGTTAAGTTCGATACTTTTTAAGAAAGAGAATTTTCTTGATTACACGCTGTGAAGTCCAACTTCTCATGTCTGGTCGTCGTACCAGAGAAGTTGAGCGTGAATCACCGAATCAACGCCCGCGTCAACAAAGTCGAATGAACAACACACCAAACGTAGAGCGAGCCCGCTCTGCGTCACGCACGCGTGTTGCTGCAAGTGCACAACAAGAAGCTACCATAGAAGAAAAGCAGAATGTTCAAGGAAACGCTATACCGACGCAAGCGTCAGCTTCTGCACCGGCGCCTGCCGCACATCCTTTTGCTCCTCAGCAAGGGTTCTACCCTGCAGATCCATCCGTCATTCAACAATTGGTGTTAATGATTCAGCAACAGAACTTGCAGTCGCAGGTTCAGCTTCGGACGTTCATGCAGCAGTCACAAGTTCAGTTCAACCAAATGATGAACCGTCAAGGACCCGGTCGAAAGAAGGATCCACCAACGTATGATGGCAAGTTGAACGAGGACTTGGAGTTGTTTATCTTCTCCACCGAGGACTATTACGCATACAAGCGTGATGTGATGAATGCAAATTCATCGGAATTTGTTGAAGAAATTACATGCAGCCTCGGAAAGTCCGTGCAGAAGTGGTGTCGTACCATCTTTGCAGTGGAATGTGCCGCTGCGGGTGTGAACAAGACGTGGCAACTATTCAAGGAAAAGATGCGTCAACGCTTTAAGCCGAAGGATTTTGAGTACAGCCTTCGAGAGCGTCTTTTCGAGCTAAAACAAACTAGCTCAATTCATGAGTACGTGGCAAAGTTCCAGGATCTGCATTCGCAGGCGGAGCTGCCCATCGCGGATCTTGATCGGCGTTTCTACTTCCAGCACGGCCTTCGTGTCGAGACAAGTGCTAAGATTAAGGAAGAGAGTCCAAAAACGCTGGATGAAACAATCAAGATCGCCACAAACTTTGAGTTTGCACATTATGATGGAAAGCCGCCGCGAGCTCAAGGACATAAGAATTTCTCGAAATCAAGTGAAAACTCGTCGCAGTCATCGAACAGGACGAGGAAGGGCAAGAGCGGCAAAAAAAACAGTCAAAACCCATCGTCGAATGGGAATGATGACTGGAAGAAGAATGCAACATGTCATAACTGCAAGAAGAAAGGGCACATCTCGCCCGATTGCACGCAAAAGAAGGAGTCAAACAACTACATCAGTGGTGCTTTTTATGCAATTCTGGAAGTTCAAGCACTTGCATATTGTCAGCCGGAGAAAAACAAAAACGTATCAATTTTCATTGATTATGGCTGCAGTTTAAACGGCATATCGAAAAAACTTGCAGAATCTTTGAATGCTAGTATACACGAAGATGTAACCGATATCATAGAAGTCGATCTTGGCTTTGGACAGATGATACATCGTCCCCGTCGTACCGCAGATATAATTCTTGAAGTTCCTGGTTTTCCGGCAAGGAAGTCAAAGTTCCAGGTGATGCCAATCCCTGAGAACAAAGACGTGATTCTTGGAATGATTTGGCTCCGTGAGCAAAACCCCGAGATTGATTGGAAGACGCTACAGTTGTCGCCCCGTTCGCAAACCGTTCCTGAAAATCCAATACGGTTGACGACGCCATCCGTGCGACCTGCACGTGCTTTGGAAAATCGACGACTCGCTCATGAGAGCCAGAGTCAAGAGATCTTTAATTTTTATCGCCAACACGGACATGAAGGCAATTTCGGTCAAACCAAGTTCATCTCCATGAAGCATTTTGTCAAAGAGTTGCGTAAAGGAAATGTGGAGTGCGTGTTTATGGTGAATCCACACGACTCCGAGAAGGCTGCGAGATTTAAGCAGCAAGGATGGGACGCTTTGAAAAGTAATCCGGCGTTTGAAGTCGCCTGGAAGTGTCGCAATACTGTGTTTCGAACAGAACTACCGAGCACAGTTCCGCCCGTGCGTGAAGGTATTGAACATGTCATCGAACTCAAGCCTGGCACAAAACCCATCCACGTTTCACAGTGGCGTCAGAGCCCTGAGCAACGCAAGGTTATACAAGATTGGACGAAGGAAATGGTCAAAGCGAATATTATTCGCCCGAGTACTTCTCCATTCTCAGCCCCGACCTTTTGCGTGAAGAAACCTGTTGGTTGGCGTATTGTACATGACTTTCGTCAGTTAAACAACAGCACGATACTACCAGCAATCCCAATGCCACGTAAAGAAGATATTTTTGACGCTATGTCAGGCAGTCATTGGTTTTCGTGCATGGATCTTCTATGGGGTTACTACCAAGTGAAGCTCAGAGAGCAAGACATTCCGTTTACTGCGTTTTCGACACCGGATGGCTTGTTTGAGTATCTGGTAACACCAATGGGACTTAGTGGAAGTCCTGGCACATTTAACCGCCTTCTTCAACGCGTGTTCAGCGATATGCGCGATTTCATGCGCATCTACTTTGATGACATATACGTGTTTACAAGAAGCAAGAACATCAACGAACATCTCGAGGCGTTAGACCGAGTACTTCAACGATGTGAAGATCAAGAGTTGTATATCAAACTTTCGAAGTGTCAGTTCTGCGTTCCAGAGATCCCATGTCTTGGAGATTTTGTCGGCCGCAATGGTGTCCGTATGGATCCCGACAAGGTCAGGATAATAAAAGAATGGCCCGTACCAAAGACAAAGAAGCACATGGAAAGTTTTCTTGGTACAACAGTGTACGTCTCTCGTTTCTGCCCGGAATTCGCGCAGTTCGCTGGTCCGCTTCATGAAAGCATCAAAGGAAAAAGTCTAAGGAGGTAATACAGCTAACGGACCATCAACTTGCTTGCTTTGAGCAACTCAAGTTTCGCTTGTCGTCTCCACCACTGCTAAAGTTACCCGACTTCGCAAAACCTTTTGGCATCAAAATGGATGCATCCAACTTTGCCATTGGGGGAGTTTTGTTTCAAAAGGAGGGAGAGATGGAGTTCCCCATCGCCTATACTGGTAGAAAGATGAAGTCGGCTGAGCTAAACTACCCTGTTCGCGAGCAAGAACTTCTTCCAATCATGCACGCACTGAAAGTGTGGCGTGTCTATTTGCTCGATCGTCCATTTGTTGTGGAAACGGATCACAAGAGCATCGAAACAATATTGACGCAAAAGACGACGAACAGACGTGTTGCACGATGGTTCAATGAACTCGCTGAGTTCCAACCACAGTTTAAGTGGATTCCAGGTCACACAAATGATGTAGCAGATGCTTTGTCACGGAATCCCGAATTTGAGCACAAAGCAGCTCAAGTCAGCTTACAAGATCTCTTGAAGGCTGCAGCAAGCCGCGAGATCGTGGCAACTATTGAGATTAGTCCCGTTTCGGTCGAAGAGACGACCAGAAGACTATACAAGTCGGGTCCTCGTACATGTGACATCATGAGTAAGATGACAGGAGGTATAAAAATGCCGAAGCACACTGTCATCGATGGTCTTCTCTATTATCAGACCATGGAAAATGAAGAACCAAGACTTGTGATTCCAGACGATGAAGATTTAAAAAATCGTGTGATCTTTGAGAACCACGATGTTTTGACCGCTGGCCATCCTGGCTACTACAAGACGTACATCGCCGTCCAGAAAAAATACTACTGGCCGCGTATGTCGAAGTACATTCAGCGTTACGTCAACAAGGCTAGACAGATGAAGCCACCAGGTCTACTCAATCCTTTAAGTATTCCATCGGGAAGATGGGTTGAAATTTCCATGGATTTTCTGGTATCGTTACCGAAAACCAAGGAAGGAAATGATGCAATCATGGTAATTGTCGATCGTCTGACGAAACGTGCCAAGTTCATCGTAACTAAGACGACTGCATCAGCGGAAGATACCGCAGATCTTTTCATGAAAATTTATATGAAAGATCACGGTCTGCCAAAGACTATTGTTTCCGACCGTGATTCAAAATTCACGTCGAAATTTTGGACTTCAGTGACATCGATCAAGACCCAACACAACCTCTCGTCTGCGTTTCGGCCCCAAACAGATGGACAAACCGAACGTACGAATCGCTTCGTCGAAGATTATCTCCGAGGTGTTGTGAATCCCGTCCAGAATGACTGGGTTGAGTTTCTGCATTTGGCAGAATTTGCGTATAATCGCAGAGTGCATTCATCAATTGGAATTGTCACCATTTGAAGCTGATCTCGGCTATGTACCGTACATGCAAGATGAGATAGCAGCTGACCCGGAGTTCAAAAAGTTGAACAAGTCAGCTCAGGATTTTCTCATTCAGCAAGAAGTCTTTTTGAAAAAGGCACAAGATGCAGCACAAGAACGTATGAAGTCATACTATGACAAGAACCGCAAGCAGCAAGAATTTGAAGTCGGTCAACTCGTGCTTCTTAACGGCAAGAATCTTGATATTCACCACAAAGGCTTTGCATCGACAAGAAACTGGCGCCAAGGTTTGTTGGACCCTACCCCGTCGTGAAGAAGGTCCATCAAGATTCGTATGAAATTGCCATGTCAAAGGATCTTCGTATCCATCCCGTTTTTCACACGTCGCTACTCAAGGTCTATCGTAAGGATGATAGACGCCAGCAGAAAGCCGCCAAGGTACTCCTCGCCGACGGTACGGAAGGACAGTTAGTCCAAGCAGTCATCGGACACCGTAAGCGTTATGGCAAAGACGAGTACAAGATTCATTGGCTGGGTGAAAAAGTTCGCCAGGCCACGTGGGAGCCCATCGAAAATTTAAAGCAAATTCCAGGCTTGATCGCAGAATATTGGAGCTCCAAGAAGGGAAGTCTTCTCTCGAAGGGAGGTCATGTGACGCAGTTGGCGTCGTAAAAATTTTGGTTACACGTTGCAAGTTTAATTCACTAGCTTATATTATACTATATTGTAGGCAAGTGAGAGAATAAGACGTAGGACAAAGGCATAGTACAACCAAAATAGGGACAAGGTATGCGAAAGTGCATTAGTCATGTCTCGCAAACAAATTGACTAACCCAGAGATAGGAATACAAAGAATAAGAGAAAAGTAGGCTAGGCGACGTAAGCCACAATGGGTGGCTCAGAGCGTTTAAGGGGTCCAAATGAACCCCAATGTAAACAATCTCACTTCACATTTTACTCTCAATTACACCAATCACGCAGCCTACTGTGACACGGGACCCCGGTACATTATGGAAAAACGCCCCATAGTTTTAGTAGGCACATATTCATATCTTCCACGTCATTCCGACCAATTATGTCGGATTTGGTCAGAATGTCATTCCGCTGCTGTTTTATGGTTATTAAGGTGTTCATTGGTGAATACGTGTTGTCATCACACGCAAGTTAATCTTACGTTTGGAATCACATCACTACGCTATTCACCTACGCTATCCTCAAGACATCTACGATGGACAAAGGTTCACAAAGGTTTAAGTTTGTCAAAACCCGATGCGCAGTTGCGCTTCTTAGGCAATTTTTATGAAGAATATCTGATACTTCACATTATACTTTTGATCCGAACTAGTTGGTCCCACGGTGATAACAAAATGACCTAATGCGGGTAAAACACTTGATTTTGCGATTCAAGATGTGTATGTGGCTCTCCACTTTACACGGTGAGTTTACGGCAACGCATCAAAACCTCTGCATCAAACATGAAACATGAAAACTGATTTTTTGAAGCAAACGCTTAAGAAGAAGGTAACTTATCGATCTTTTTCATCTCGGTTTTTACTAAAGTACACTTAGAGATCTCCACCAAAGCGCGCTATTTTAACGCGCCAAATTAAATTTTAGAGCGCTGAAAATAATTAAATTACCAGATAGCGCGCCATCCCCTCACCCGGGATACAAAAACCGGAGCCTCAATTTAAATCAAAATAACGAGAATAGCGAACCAACGTTAAAATGGAGACGCTCCATTTAATGTTTGCTGGATAAATCACATTTTCGTCTATACAAGCTTCTAGTATCCAAGATACCAGTCGAAATGCGACCAAACTGAGTTTTCTCTCCGGGTAACTATCATCCGCATGCATATTCAGAGGAAGTATATGATAATCTAGCGGTGGATAAACTGAGTTTTCACTCCTGGTAATTATCGTCCACATGCGTATTCAGAGGAAGGTAATGATAAACTAGTACTGGATCAGCTGAGTGATCTCTCCGGGTAACAATCGTCCTCATACCAGTGCGGTCTGTTCATTGCCGAAAAAATGACCTACGCATTCGCTCTTCTTCTGTCTCTGTGAAGTTCGCACCGCGTGCCATTGTCCTTTTGTCTTGATGATGAACATGGAAGCTTTTGATCGAGCATCCCTGCTCAATCTGAGAATCATCAGAATTCGGACTTGCCGCAAATTGTCAGGCCACGCCAAAAAACGCCCCAATTTGGCGCGGACTGGACGGTTTTGGCGCAAAAATATAGTGATAACGCGAAAGTTCGCTGTCGGTGGGAAAATAGATAACTGCGCAAAATAAATTTTGCGCTAACCTTGTTTAGCGCGTTGATTAGCGATCCCCGGTGGAGATGCTCTTTGTAGAAGGCTCTTTTGCCCCTTTAGAGAATGCGAGCGCTGCGAATAGAAAACTGCTGGACCCACACCCATAACAATTGCCGGGCGCAAAACGCTTTGGGTCATATGCTTTCCGCTATTGCTCTTTGCAAACCATTGCAGCTATTGCAACAAACATTTAACATTCAAGGCTCACAGTAAAGCTAGTAGTACTTGCAAGCATTGATGCCGGAATATTTCGCTCAGGAGATGATGGCTCGTGTTTGCTTGTAAGCGTTATATTGCTGTTTCCTTAGTAGTTAGCTTTATATTGCGCAATTCAAACAAAATTTCCATTTGCGCGACATTCAATCGTACGAGCCCAATCGTGAGAGCAATCGTGCACCTGAGAAAGTATAGTCAATAAATATAAATGGAGGCATATCCATGGTGAGGGATTGTCTATATTAAAACTTAACTGTAACATTAATTGGCGTTCCTAGGCCGTGTACGTGACGCTTTGCCTTTTTCATGACAATTTGGACAGTGTCAGCATGCAGGTTAATGAACATCCTTGAATGGTCAAATGCGATATACACGACTAATTGTTACTTGTTGGTATTAACTTGTGAGTAGTAATCGATCAACTAAAAACGACGGAATGGAGCTAGTTTTGAGCGGCTCCGGAAATCCCTCGGCTCATTCGCAATTTATTTCATACTTTTTCATCGTATGACGTCGTGTTCACGTATTCAAGGTACATTATGGCTTTTTACATCGACAGTTTACTTCACTAAAAAAAGGAGAAACTTCAGGTAGAGGAGGGAATCCATAAAGAAAGGAATAATGGGGAAACGTTGTGCCTATCAACGACAGCAAATGGAGAATTAGAAACGTGTGTCCACAAAGTTTAGAACAAAAACTTATTGTTGCAGCTTGAATAGAAAGATCTACTCGTGAATTAACTGAAAAAATCACTTGAAACACTTGCACAGGAATCGCAAGAAAGCTCAATGATTGGAGAAGAGCGTGTGGTTCTCGAATATGACCGCAAGCTGCGACAAGAAATGATGATCGTCGAGAGGAAACTGGAGGACGCCACTGACTGCATTCGATATCAACAGCTACAACTTGAAAGTTTAAAGAACAGATTCGACAGATGTCTGTTGGTGGTAAACAGGTGCGCAACTGTCGGATTTCTCGTAGGTCCAAATTCTATCATTCCTTCCAAAAATACCGCGGCCGCTACGTGCACACACCTTATGCAGATTTCCATATCCATTGTCATATAGCTTCAAAAAGACTGGTAACGATTAACAAACTGTTCACTTTAAACCAATCTTGTCGCGTAAGTCTTTCATCCTCGGTGCATCCAGTGTCTTGGTGAACAAATCGGCTACCATGTCTAGGCTCTCGACATGGTGGGGCTGCACTTTACCTTTCTTCGCGTAATCTATTAAAAACTTCATTTAACATCAATGTTTTACATTTTCAGCGCTTGCTTCCTTCTGCAACTGCTTTATGGCTGCGTGATTTTTGATTTTCAACACAATCGGCGTGTTGGTCTTCAATTCAATCTCCTCGAAAAACTCTTTAATTCCGAACGCCTCCCTTCCACCGACTGCCGCAGCCACAAATTCTACCTCGGCTGTCGACAATGCCACGGAGTGTTGTTTCTTGCAGTTCCACCCAATTATGATTCCATTTGCCTAAATTATCACAGCGCTCACGCTTTTTCGACCTTCTTTGTCTTTTGCAAAATCAGCGTCCGTGTAGCTGGTTATGCGCACGGGATGGGTAGGTTTTTATCCTGCTTCAACGACAATTTTAATACATTTGAACCTTTCAAAAATCCGGCAATTCATCTTGAAATCCATGAGTGTCGGTGCATGAATGCGCCTTGTTACTCGGTGAACCGCAAAAGAGATATCCATAAAAAAGACTGCTACTTGTTTGTATCTAGGAGCTTGAGGCCGACCATGATCATCTCATACCACTGAAGGTAGCACTACCAGCATTGCAGCTGGTCACACCTGATAGCACGAAAAGTAATCTGAGCGCTTCAGAATTGCAGCAACTTAAACGACATTTTGATAAAGAAGGCAATTCGTCTTAACAACCTCTTCATCTTCATCTTGAGCCACCTCATCTGTCCTTCCCCAAATACCATTCCATACAGTACTCCAGATATCAGGGCCATGTTTTTCAACATATCGAGTGAAATCTTCTTGCTCACGTTGCGCTTTTGACGTCAAATATGCAATATTAACGGTTGTGCTACTGGTTTCTGTCACTGAAATAGTTAGAAAGAACGTATTACCTGTACTTAGAGGGTCGATGAGGAAACATGTGCTGTTACTGCCTGGCGTTGACACTAGCTTCTGACGGTTATGACGCTTGCATAAAGCATAGTTAAATAACGCACGAGCAAAGAGCAGTTCTGTAGTCTGGACCTAGCCCTCAAGCACTAAATACATACTTGTATGCATCACAACGAAGTGTAATGACAAGTATATAAAGGGACCATGTATTGTGGTTTAGGGGTCCGAAATCAGATACGTCTAGAAGTCACATTTGTTGTCAGAACCACGACAATTACGATAATGTCGACAGTCCCCATTTCGTCATCTACCCAGCAAAGGTAGGAAGAGGATCTGGGCTTGCACGGAAAACTACAGCTCCGGAGAGCTTTAGTGTATGCTTCCCCCAGGAACCAACCCTGGAGAAGAGTGAAAAAATCCCGACAAGCCACAGGGGGAAGGAGGGAGTTCACTCCCAGCAAAGGATGAGCGTGTATCTCAGGGGACAGGAGATATTGATGAGATGTCTTCGAATCTCGACTTAATGAGACTACCACGAAAGGAGATGATGACGACATAACCACCAAGGAAGTGAAGGTCACCGAGCCCTCCGGCTCATCAGCAATGGAGGAGGTAGTGGAGGCAGATCAGTCTCCCCAGAACAAGAGACTCAAGATCACACAACATTACCTGCCAAAACGAATACTCCAGAGGGACTGGCTCTCGTGCTCTTTCAAGCGCTTAAAGACACAGAACAGACCGGGCCTCGGCTTTAGACAATGTTAGACCCAACTCAGCAATTGTTCAAGTCGACATACATCCACTCAAAAAAGAAAAAAATGATCGAGCAAACAAACCGGACCGAAATGGTCAGAGCTCCCAGCGAATGAGCTAGAACGGCTGATAGACTTATTTGAATTATTAGTCGTCACGCCTACTTAAGTTGGTAGTTGGTGCTTCTCCTTCTGTGTGGATGAAGGCAGCGACGAAGGACAAACTCGCTTTGGTGAACTTACTAGAGTGCTTCAGTCGTCCGCACCATATCATAACGCGTCTCAGCAAGGACCTCATTTGTGAATTAGCACGGGATTAGAGAAAGGAATACTAGGAGGCAATGATTACCTAAAGTATCTCGAGAGAAGTAACCCCTTCTTGCTGATGAACGCATGGATTGGGCTCGTTGAGTAAATATATTACAAGGACCCAGTCAGAAAGAGGCAATGCGAGCGAGCAGCCAGCATTGGAAACTTCTTAAAGCTCACAAGTATGGATAAATATGATCGTTTATCCGACAAGTTCCGACACTTTTTCTAGTCTAAGTTTCCCGTTTCGGATAATGTCGGAGCCAAATGCTTCCAACATTATCCTCCGACATATATAAGAATTTGTATACAAGAACCATATGGTAGGAACATAAAAAAGAGCGCTTAGAGAGCGGAGCCCCACCGGAGCGAAGCGAAGGTCGGGGGCGCGGCGCGTAGCGCGGAGTACAAGCACCTACGCGGAGGGACAATCTATTGTAGAGCCACCGCAGCGCAGCGGAGGTCGGCGATAGGGAGCGCTCTAGCGGAGCGGGCGCGGCTTAGCACCCCGCCGCAATAAGCGGTGTTTATTGGATTATAATTGTTTTCCTAGCCCTATCTAATTTGAATCCAATCAATGGTGTCGGATCTTCTGTAGCCATGTCGGAACCGTTATGGTATGGATAAATATGATCATTTATCCGACAAGTTCCGACACTTTTTCAAGTCTAAGTTTCCCGTTTTGGATAATGTCGGAGCCAAATGCTTCCGACATTATCCTCCGACACATATAAGAATTTGTATACAGGAACCATCTGGTAGGAACATAAAAAAGAGCGCTTAGAGAGCGGAGCCCAACCGGAGCGAAGCGAAGGTCGGGGGCGCGGCGCGTAGCGCGGAGTACAAGCACCTACGGGGAGGGACAATCTATTGTAGAGCCACCGCAGCGCAGCGGAGGTCGGCGATAGGGAGCGCTCTAGCGGAGCGGGCGCGGCTTAGCACCCCGCCGCAATAAGCGGTGTTTATTGGATTATAATTGTTTTCCTAACCCTATCTAATTTGAATCCAATCAATGGTGTCGGATCTTTTGTAGCCATGTCGGAACCGTTATGGTATGGTTGAATATCGTTAAAGTTCCGACACCTCATGACATTTGTATGCGCTATTCTGTCCAATCAAAATTGAATTTTGATTTTTCAGCCAATGTAAGGATAGAAGTGGCTATATTTCGACCAATCATACCGTTTATCAAAGCTTCAATTTCGTTCCGACCGGTTCCGACGGAACCCTTGCAAAAATATGGGTATGACCATAGAAAAATACTGTTAAACACATATTCATTTGCATATCCTCCGCGTTCCGACCATGAACCTATCAAGTTTGCAGCCCGTCAACACGTTGAAGGCAATAGCAACAGCGTCTAACGCATTCAAGCGATTCCTCCATGAGGAAAATGTCTCGATGTCAGCGGTTTCGGATGCAGTCGGCGGTGACTCCAGCGGCGCAATTCTTGTGAGTCTTTTATACCGTTTCGGAGTTTACTTGGCTTTTCAAGAGAGCAAGCCTGGCGAGAAGCTTGCACACAATACAATCATGCAGTATTTCCGACAGGCTAAACTGTGGCTGCTGGACTGTTTCCCGCAGAGTAGTGCTCATGTGGAGGCTGCGCTCTTGAAAAAAAGAAGCATGCTTGACAAGTACTGCAAGACACGTCCAGCGGTTACGGTTGTAAAGCAAGCAAATGGATGTACAAAGGAACATCTTCATTTACTCATGAGTTATATGTATGCGCACGCTACAAGTGCAACTGATTATCAAGATGCTGCCGTACTCTCGTTACTCTGGTATCTCTTCGGTCGAGCGTCGGACCTGACACATCTGAAGAAAGAAAACCTGTCCATGTGTGGAAATGTCCTCTTCATACGCTTCATTCGGATGAAGAATTCGCAGGAAATGGTCTCTCGCTATTCCCTGATGCATCAACCGCAACATGTCCGCTCACCTCCCTCGCAGTTGCGCTGGCCATGCAGACTACCCCAAGCGCATCGCTACTACCTCAGCTCCCCGACGCCACGGCAACTGACATCACGGAGCTGGGTCCACTGATTCCGCTAGGCGCCGTTCTATCTGGAGCGACTGTCGACATGGACCTGCTCGCCGACAAGCACGGCGAGACGACGGGAAAAACAAAAGGGCGGAAGGCTTTACCTGGTATACATAGCTACATCAATCGCACGTTAGGAAAGATCGCAGGACCAGCAGGCGTTACCACTACTTTGACGTCGCATTCGTTCCGTCGTGGAGGCGCTCAAGCTGCTAATGGAAGCCCCGAATTGACGCTCCAGTGGATTGTCGACCGGGGCGGTTGGAACCTGTCATCCATGAAAAAGGCAATGAGGTACATCTTCAACACCACAAAAGAAAACCAAAAAGTTGCCAAGGTGCTCAGTGGGTGGGACACCACGGCCGTCGTACCGATTGCCAACTTTTCAACGTTTGACGCACGTACCCGCGCCAAACTCAACGCGTTCAAAGCGGCCTTGTTTGTCACCTGCTCCGATCTACAAAACCACCAGCTCAACGTACATCCAAGCGTCTCCGATGTGTTGTGCGCACATCTCATCAAGGCATTCCCTACATTCAAGTCGATGAACGCAATCGCCCCCATGATAGGTCGTGTCACCGACGCGTTGCGCGTCGCCGGCGTCGAGTACGAAGAGCTCTTGGCTTGGTCTGTACATCTGACAAACGACGTCAACCGAGCTAAAGCAGAAGAAAAGAACGTAGACCTCAAAGACATCGGCATCATGCAAACTCAAGCGGCTGTGATTGAGCATCTACTTAAACTCACAACAACGCTTGCAGAACGTGTCAGGGATATCGAAGCCCAGCTTGCCGGTTGCCCGTCAGCAAGCAAGCGAAAGCCTGAGGAACAACAACCAAGTGACCGAGTTGAGAATGCACAGCAGCCCCAGAAGCGCAGGAAGTCATCAGGTAATAACCTGGTCGACGCGTGGTACGAATGGTACGCGTGCCGGGCTCACTCCTCGGTTCTCATCGATAAGCGGAAGAAATCGGAGCTCCGCAGCGTCGTAGGCTTCATGCTCTTATTTGTCGATACCCTGCAAGTGGACGAAACGGCCGATGATTTCCGTGATAACATTCTCAACGTCGGCAGGGAAATCGAGAAGCGAATACATACCTTTTTTGCCCCGCGGAAAATCCGCGCGCGTTCGTGTGGAACGGTACTAAAAGCATTCCGTGCGCTACATCGATCAGGCGCGCTAGACATCCACATCCGCGAATTCCATTTGCGTGTTCGAGCAGGGCTTGTAGAGGATCCCACCCCGCGTGTGAGCCGAGCGACTCTCGTCCCTGTATCAGATGATGCTTCTACAGCTCCGCCATGACGCGCACTTGCAACGCCGGCCATAAATAGAAGGAATCGTACCTGTAAATAAATAAATAAAAAAACAATTCATGCGCCAACAGTGGTGTAAAACCAAACCATACATTTCTCCGATAAATTTTTCATCTTGCAACACTTGCGACGCCGGACCATAAATAGAAGGCTTCGTATAACCTGTACATAAAAAATAAAAAAACGCATGGCCAACTGTGGTGTGAAACAAACCATTCATTTCTCCGATTATACTTTTCTTCTATTACTCTTGAAAACGCCCGCCACCTCCTTAGATGCCTATCCAACGAGTGAAAGAAAACGATCTGTGCTCCAAGAAAGTATTCAAGGGCTTGGTCATCTCATCTATTCGTGCGATCAGCAAAGAGGGTAAAAAATACCGCATCAATGACGACGCCATTCGCCACCTTCGACTGAGCATGATACTCACTGTGGAAGGTATAACACACTTACCTGAAGCACTCACTGTGCTTCTTTTCGCTGTGACGGCTAAAATGACGCGTGACCGATCCACGACCGTCATTCGAAAGGCCGACATAGATGACTGGCTCGTTCCTAGCAAAACCAGTGAAGACGGCGAGTGGATTGGGGACGCTTCGCTCGAAGAGCGTCCACTCTACGGCGCCCGTCGCCTTCTCGACCGCAAACGCATTGACGGGGTAATTTACTACCTGGTTGACTGGCAGCCAACGTGGAAAACGCGCCAGGACGTCAGCAACACACTGATCGTCAAATTTGAAAAAGCGCGACGTGCACTTGCGCGCAAGACCTACATTGAATACGAAGCTAAAGAAGCAGGGAAGTAAGAAACATATTAAAAATGCGGCACGTTTCAACCAATCTATTACACATACAATAAAAAAATCATACGCGAACTAGCTTTCTTTGAATGCACACCAAGGCTAACAGCCCGAAGGCACGCCAAGGTTAACTGCAACATCGATCACCAGTCGCTTGTTAGTTAATTTAAAAAAACAGGGCACCTACCTTTTGAACCTGATTCAATACTTCCGAGGGGAATCGAACCCCTCCAGCGGACGGCCGCTGCCTCGATCCAGCGAGCGGAAGTGCATCTCTTGGGTTGATAGTACCTACACTGAATACAAAGCTAAAGAAGCAGGGAAGTAAGAAACATAATAAAAATGCGGCACGTTTCAACCAATCTATTACACATACAATAAAAAAATCATACGCGAACTAGCTTTCTTTGAATGCACACCAAGGCTAACAGCCCGAAGGCACGCCAAGGTTAACTGCATCATCGATCACCAGTCGCTTGTTAGTTAATTTAAAAAACAGGGCACCTACCTTTTGAACCTGATTCAATACTTCCGAGGGGAATCGAACCCCTCCAGCGGACGGCCGCTGCCTCGATCCAGCGAGCGGAAGAGCATTTGTTGACTTGAGCAGTAGCTTGAAAAAAAGGAGAATGAGCTTTGCACGTTGATGGCGCTGTCCAATTATTCTGTGCGATTGGCTCTGTCATAGTAATGAAGGTTTTTGATTGGATTCTTGCATGTGTGGCTTCACCCAATGATATCACTACATCTGTGTAACACTTAAGCTAATGATCATTTTTATCTTTTGTTTTGATTGGTTTAAAACCGACGGGTCGGAATAGGTCGGAGTGGTCGGAACTTTTACGATATGGTAATAATGCTCTTTGGAAGTTATGTGTACCACATAGACATTTTCACTTCACGATCGTTGCTCTGTGTACCGGCGATAACCGGGAAGGAAGCTCTTCCAAATGATCCAATTTGGGTAGCGATACGGAGATATCAAGCCGTGAAACATATGGTGGCTGAGTTCCGGGAAGTAGCGCTTAGATTAGACCCAGACGATGGGACAGCGTGGCAGGCAATTATAGCCTATTTTCAAAAAGCTCTTACTAACGTCTCTCTTAATTCAGGTGGAGCAGAACAAGTAGATCTTTCGGAAGGCGAAATCATGAACAAGCAAGGGACCAGTCCCGAATGTTTTACTAAGGGCGTGGCACGGTGTCTTCTACAAAGGGGCGAAAT
>MIQA02001154.1:0-15469 GCA_001887855.2 Sclerospora graminicola | reverse complement strand
TCAACAGTTCGCAGAAATGGACGCTGTTACGTAATCACAATTAGGGAGACAGTCCCCTAATCAAAATCTGTGCGCCTCAACAGACGACACGATTAGCCAGAATATTAAAATGTGCCAATATGTATGCGGTATACGTAGCCGTGTTGTTGGAGACGGATTATCACTCCAGCGGCTCGATACAGATTTTGTTGCAACGCTATTACAAAGCAAAGGCAGTTAACAGGTCATTCGCATCATTTGTGCATCACATCGAGACGGAAGATAGTTCTGGGTGGATTAATATTTGGCGAGACAGGGAAGGTTATGTCCGTCAACAGTGGAAGGGGTAGATGATCTGATCCAGGAAACTGTTGAATCCCAACTTGAATACTAAGGGCAACGAGATGTTAGACCAATAACCCCAATTATCAGGATTTGGCCTCAATGGACATTTACGCAAAATTCAAATTGCTATCGGAGTTGGAGTATAGGCCAGATGAAGAAGACAGAACAAATGTACCATTTAATGGTACACTGAACCTCTTATCACAAATGTGAGGGGGTTTAAAAAGGAGGGTGTAAAAAAATGGCTATCAGCTTGGCGACACTTGCGACAACCTGATCAGTCTCATATGTTTTTCTTACAAGAAACACATGTATCCTCACAGCAAGAAGCGGATGAATATGCACAGTATTGGGATCATTTGTGGGGACGATTTACACCTACTCATAAGTTGTAATATTGGAGTATTACTTATGAGAAAAAGGGAGGAGCGGCAATTTTACTCCATCCTCATTATCATCAGCATATTCAACCTTGGAAGGAGCACATCTGGTCAAATCGTTTTCTGGCACTACAGTGGAATAATGTCTATATTATTAATATCTATGCACATTCTGGAGATCCGGTTTTACGCGAAAAATTTTACACATCGTTGGAAAAGTCTCTCGATAGTAATATTAATCCAATCATACTAGGAGGGGCTTCAACTGTGTCGAGTCCCCGGTGTTAGATAGATTGGGGGGGATACGAACTGATAAAACGGAGAGCTTAACATTATCAAGGTTCGTCAATAACCTGCATCTTCAGGATGCTATTCTTTCCACGGGATCTTCTTTGGAGGAAGAGAGCACGAGCCCACAGAATATTACACTTACTGGAGGGGGGAGCAAGCCAGTCGTATGGATCGATTCTATTTATCACAGAGTTTTTCTTCTTGGTCACAATGGCTACAAGTTAGCGAGCCCCTGGTATTCTCAGACCATGCTCAAGTGCGTTTAATTTTGAAAGAACCAACTGTAAAGCAAGCAAGGCCGACTACCCGTAAACCGCGGTACCCATTTAATGGCTCCACAAATGAACGAATCAAACACGAGTTAGCAAGCCTATTGGAAGCCCATTTTAATGTACACACCGAAATCATCAACTGGGATTATATAATTGAAATGTGTTGCGACTCTCTCTACACATTGGGGCGGAAGGCTTCCAGGAGACTGAGAAGAAGGGTACGACAATTGAAAAAAAGTATCAGATCAACAGCTCGCACTCGCAAACACTAAATTTCCTCAATGGCGGAGGCACTTCAGAGAGACATTAAAGCAAGAAAAGGTCAACGCCTACAACGGAATGATGATGATTTGAAATGGTTATTTAAACGAACTTCGATCCGGGATAAGGATCAAACGGTGATCAAAATTGAATCAGGTGGAGATGTTACATTCCCATCCCAATCGTCAATTCCCAATCGATTTAAAATGACGTGGGACACCATCTTAGGACGCGATCATAGCACAATTCCGGAACCAGAAATGGACCCAAGGATACAGTCGCTATTTTCAATTCCTACAGAGAGGCGAGTAACGACCGCTCAAAATGTATATCTCATGAGTGAAATATATGAGCAGGAAGTTTCTCAAGCCATAAAACGACTACGAAGACGGAAAGCAGCAGGGCATGACGGCCTCAATAATGATCTGTATAACGACTTTCAGGAGTTATTTACACCGACGTTGACGAAGTTATATAACCAAGTATTACAAGGGGGAGATCCGCCAAGCTCCTTCTTGCGTGCGTTGGTCTTACCACTTCGAAAGAAACGGAATTCAGACAATGCGCTTGATTACAGACCTATCTCACTACTCCAAACAAGTTACAAGATATTTGCAAAAATTCTTGCGACTCGTTTGCAAACATTCTGGGAACCTTAACTGGGGATACACAACAAGGTTTTGTGGCAGGACGTAGAATAGACAAAGCAGTGGCAGTAATGATGGCGACACTTAATCAAGTGGACACAAATTCGATTTATCCGTTGAAATCAGAAGATTGTCCAGGAATCCTATTCGTAAACTTCGCGAAAGCATATGGCACAGTGAGTCGTCCGTATCTGTATCGTATTCTTGCACTCTTTGGATTTAGCTCGGAATTTGTACAATTGATAATGAGGGTGCATACGGGTACAACGGTGGAATTTATAGTCAATAACCAAATCTCGGAACCGTTGACGGTTCTATCTGGTATAAGACAAGGATGTCCCTTGGCCCCGTTATTATTTATCTTAGCAGTGGAACCTCTCGCACTGGCATTAGTCCAATACATGAGTTTAAAAGGAATTCAGGTTGGGGATGATGATGATGGAAACGGTGAACATATTTTCTCTGTATTTGTTGATGATTCAACAATATTTTTGAGCACAGCATCACAAGTAGCGCACGCATTACATATAGTGAAACAGTTTGGAGCACTATCAGGATTGATGATACAGCCAAAGAAAAGTCACTTCTTATATCTGGGGCAGACACTTTACCATATGAGGGAGGGTATACCTGTGGTTCAACCAGGCGAAACCACTAGATATCTGGGTTACGAGACAGGGCTGTCGAACCTCAAAGAACGAAATTGGGCACAACGGATCAGAAGTATACATCGACGAATGGGAATTGCTTCAAAATGCTCCACTTCAATGCGATAGTAGTTCCGGCTATTTTGTTTACGGCCAGAGTTTTGAACCTTCAGCCCAGGTATTACAGACTCTCATTCACTTACAAAAAAGCTTTATCTGGAACAAAACGACAGATGGTAAGAATGTCCAACACAAAATTTCTCCTGCTCTGACGTACACACCGAGGAAGGCGCGGGGGGGGGGCTTGGTTTAATAGCTTACCACTGTCAATTCGCATTCAGGAAATGAAAGATGACACGCAATGTTATAAGTAAACGCGTCTCTACAAACCAGGCCTGGTTAAAGTGGAAATTTAGGACAATGCGCTTCGTTTAGCAAGGACGATATATACCTCATTCGTTTTACAGGACGGCATCCACAGTTTTACCGTTGCATCACCGTCGTATTACCTCTTGGGAAGGTGGAACAGCCCTTAACTCAATCACTACCAAGCTCCAGATACACGGCGTTACAGTCTTGCCACCACACATTTCACAGTTAGCAGAAGAACAACGGAAGTCCTTCCATTGGACATAGCGTACAGAAACTGTTGGACTAATCTGATTTGACAATATCAAATTTCATGGATCTATTATCGGCAATCAGAAGCATTTTGAGCATTATAATGGGCCAGAAACCCATGGATCAGGGAAGAAAAAGCGGCAGTCTTATCGCACACAAATATGATAGAATTCCTGGAGGTACGATTAACTCTCTACGGATTCGCCGACTAACAAGTACACTATATACTTGGCAGGTGCCGAGAGGTAATTCTCCGTCACATACAAAGGCCAAGATCGGACGGTGATTAACCGCAATAATCCTCGCCTCCCCGCGAGCGGCGTTGGGAGAATATTTAGGCTCACCCCCCAGTATACAATTATATAGGTGTCCAGTAATTTTGCAACATTACAAATGGAGAGTCGTAGAATCTGGAGTACTGCAAGGAAATAAAAACAACTCGACCCAGTCTGTAAGAATCACGCAACATGCTGACGGATCTACTGGAAGAAAGACAATCCTATCAGATACGGTTGATGACACAGCCGAGCACAAGACAATCAACATGGTAGTGTGTCAGCCGCATCCGGATATTCATGATACGGATTGGACGGTGGACCCGGCAACAGCATTCTGGAAAATACCGCGGGCAATCAGACGACACTACCGACACATGTATCATTGCACAATAGCGTCAGCTTTATCAAGCGTAATGGACAAATGGCAAATCAAACGAAGACGGGATGTATGGAATCACTATATCCAAGACCAAGTCCCGAAGCAGGTATGGAAACATCGAAATGTGTTAGCTGACAATCAAATTTGGGTTATGTTTAGAGCAGTTACATTTCAGCTCAACATTTTCTATCAGCGCCAGTCATCAAATCCTAAATGTCCGTTGAACCCGACTTGTCTTAGTAGTCGGACGGACACTATTCACGTTTTATGGGATTGCAAGAGTGCCAAGAATTTATGGAAACGATGGACTAGTCTTTGGACGGGAGTGGAACAAACAGATGCAACCATCGAAAGGTATAAGGAGCATATCGTTAAGCGTAAGCCGCCGGAAATTGGTAGAAGAGTGAAAGCGGCGATGATGAACACATTTCGCGTTTCGGAGTTCGAATTTCTCGAACAATTTGAACGTTTGTGGTGGGGTTTCTGTAGTGTGGGGTTAACCTGGCTGTGGCAACTTCGCAATCAAGCTATTTATGAAGGATTGATGAAATCAGAGGAAGAACATCTTCGATTCATCTGGACACAGGGGAGGGCGCAGTTAGAAGCAGTAGCCAAATACGAGCGCCGACATCCAAACACAAGAGAAGATGGTATGCGTTTGAAACGTTGTATCCAGTGCGCATTTAATATCAACCTAGCACCGACAGAAATCGCGAGACGATCGAGCATTAACGCAGATTCCCACTTCGATGAATACCCTGAGCCGCGATTAGTATCTAGGATAAAGACATACATAGTAGCTAATAGTTAAACGCTAATTAGACTACATATTACTACTTGTGCTTTACGGTATCTGAGAACGTTTAACCTCCAAATGATGAATCTAATTTAGTTAGATCTTCACATAATTTATAAGTAGTCACGAGCTGAGTTCCGATTTTGCCACCAAGCCCTCACCCACCAATAGTTGGGGAGGATCGGAAAAAGAAGTTTACTAAGAGCGCACGCTTGATGACTACAGATCCGTACTATACAATTTGAGGTTCGACACAGTGTATAATACAGTATTAATACAAAATTACCGTAAAAGTCGGATTAAGTCGGACACACGGATCAAATGGGACACGACAATCTGTATTGTTGACATTCCACTTTCACAACAAACGAAAGATATGGTTAAAACACCTTATAGGACGTAGGTCATGATTACCACACAACCCCAGTAAGAAACCTCAAAAACATAAGTATTCTTACTTGATCCGACTTTAACGGCAATTCACCGGACATCTGCTTTTGTGACAGTCCACAACATGTCTGCCCTATGATAAGACATGTTGTGGTGATTATTGCTGCCGTATTCATGATAATAAACCATGAGAACGGATTAAAAAGAGAGAGAGAGAAGCCATCCAACGACAAAAAGAGGATGAAGGGCATGCATTTTAGCGGACGCCGTTCAGTTATGGTAAAATTGTGAGTTGAAAGAAGTTCAGTACAAATCTGCATATCTTATATTTATTGTTGTTTAGATGAAGTGATTTATCCTTCCTAAGTAGAATTAAAGTGTTTTTTAAAGCAGTGAGTGGTATTAAAGATTTTGAAAATATATGTGTTTATCATATCATCTTACCTCTTGTAATATTTAGGCTCAATACTCTAAAAAGGATATTTTTAGGGTATCATAGGGCTGTAGAATGGGTTTACGCTTCAATCCTTTCAATCAATTGCTGTCTATCTAGCACGAAAAAAAATACGTTGAATACGTATAAAATGCAATGTATTTTAAATGCTGTATAATACGTCTGTATAATACAGTGTATTATACAGACGTTTGATACATACGGATCTATAGTGATGACGGATATCCAGGGCCCAGGCCCAGGACCCCCCCCCCCTCACCCAGACTCAGGCACCATGTGCCAGCAACAAAACCAGACCCACCCTCACCAGGGAATGAAGAGAGGGGAAGTACTGCACCGCCACCGTCGGGCTCGACCGCTGTCGAGCCAGGTCATACGAAAGTCACCGAACCGGAATCAGAACCGGTAGTACCGGTGGATATATCAAGTGAAAGTTCTACTTTCGACCAGAATAACAAGGTTGAGGACGATAATCCACAAGTCGTTGACCAACAGGAAACGTTAAAAGGAGTTAAAGCACCACTCCTCAGTACGATAGAGGACATGGTACTCACACTCAAAACCGGAATGGAACAGACTGCGCAAGCACAGCCGAGGCTTCAGGCGTGGATCGACCTGGTGCAAAACCTGTTCGGAAAAATATTCGTCAAAGCAAAGGGCCCGGCATCGCGGCTATCATCAATAGCGCAACGGCTCCCTAAACTGAAGACCAAGGAAAGTGAAAAATTATTGGATTTGTTTGAAACAATGGTGATTGTCAATAAGCAGGATTGGACTTTATGGAGGAAACGTATTGTGGGAGCGGCATTAACGGTCCAACGTTCAAATCAGACATTGGAAGGGCTCCTTCAGAAAATGTTAAGCCAGGATGCAATCCATAAAGCAGCTAACGGGCCAATGCCTTTATCAGGATGGGCAGCAAAGGTTAAGAGTACATCTACCAATTCGACTAGAAGGGTTAGTACGACCCGATGGAAATTGTGGCTTTGAGATGTTTATGCGAGCAGGAATACGGTAAATATGTTCCGAATCAATGCCGAAAGGGTACCGACAAAGAATGGAAACTGTCCTAGGTTTTGTAGAAGGTTCTATTTTGGTCAAGCAACTACCGCAATTTATCAGGAGAATCATGACCCTGGAGAACCAGGTCCGGCTAGTCCAAACTATACGGGCTAAAGTTGAAGGCTGTTTACTGTTGGATCTTAAAGGGGAAAGCCTCATCAGAGAAGCATTTCTTTGTACTCGAAGCATCCAGGAAAGTATAGCTACATCAGCTACTACACGATCAACAGGGCTAAAGGAATGATGGGCGTTGATTGCTCAAGTTCAAACGATCAGCTATAATCAGGCCAATCACTCTCTAAATATTTTCATTTTTAACCAGAGAAATCGCAGATAAATTTGTCGGGGTCAAGGTGCCATTTCATCGTCATGACCACATTTTATATAACCTTCATTCAAGAAAACAAGATAAACATGAATCGGCATGGAAAAACAAGTGTATGTAAATGAGGAAGAATATCGCCGACTAGGATGCTATTCGTGTGTGCTTAAAAATATCACACGAACAACAGATTTAATCAAATTTTGTGAAATGTTAAAAACAATTCTCGGGATTTCTTTTCCGTTGGAAGATCTGGAGACAGGAGGGCCATTTTCCGAAACGTCGACCTCATGGAAATCGATAATGGATACAGAGCTGTGCCCGCCAGTTTTATCTGGTATTAATCGATTATATTGGTATAATACGATGATCATAGTAGAACATCCACACATGAAGGGTAGAAGACAATGTTTGAGATGCCGAGAAGCAGCCATCCTATGCGAAGCTGTAAGTCATCTCTAGAGGGACTATTGGCTAAAGGAACCATTTAGGTCACAGCTGAGGACATGAAAAGTGTCAAATTGATAGAACCGTCGTTTAATAGTATGGAACAATTACGTCAACTTATGGAACAAAATCGGGTTCAACAAGAGAAAGCCAGGGCCGCAAGTTCGGAACCTCTAAAGGAGGGTCAGTCGGAGGATCAAACTATTCAGGCTAAAAAGGAAAGAAAATCTGTAGAGAAAACCACATCTTTAGATTCAAAGACCCAGAAGGCGGGGAAGGATAGTACTGTTATCAAATCGTCACCTCGGAAACAATCGGACCAGTGGATCACAGTCCAAAGGAATAACAGAAGGGAAGACAAACAGACTCATCCGCTACTTAAACAGTCCAAAGAGCAACAGGAAGAGAAACAACTCATTGACTCACCATCAGATGAACCGGATGAGGGACAATCCATCGGAGTAGTGGTTAAAACTACGAAGATGTCCAAATCACTTCTATCTCAGACAAAACAGGCGACATCGCAAGGTAAGCAATCAACAAAAAACCCGGCTAAGTCACCGGAGAGAGGGACAGTAGCAGGTAAACAAACAATTCAAACCGACCTACTGGTTCAAGAATGCAAGGTTAAACAGAGAGTGACAACCATACTGGAGGACATCAACAAGTCAACTGGTGCAGTTCAACTTTTTCCTTTCGCTAAAAGGGAAGACATCACTAATCAGTCAGATACCACGTTTGATTAAGCGTTAAAAGATATGGGAATCCGACGTGTCGCTACACCGGCAACCGGCAATTGCCAAATTTATGCAATCTGTTAAGTGCTAGCTTCACAATCCTTTTTGGAAAGTATTGACGAGATGCTACAGAAATTATCACAATTACTTAAGCGAGGATGTAAAACCAGAGCATTACTTGATTTCGAGGTCAAATTTCCAGCCGGAATAAGGAAACAAACTCTTTTGATTTTAGGAAGAGGTTACGAGAAGATATCTGCAGTTCAATCAAGCGTGAATTTAAGCAGTATTTACAAGACTTTGCGACAACTGGATCGGCTTAGACAGATGTAGTCCCACCAGCCGCCTGGAGTAGCATCGATACACTTGCGTGTATCAGTACTCTGTTACAGAGACATATCTTCGTGATCAGTACCACTGGGAATGGTTCGAAACCAGGGGTGATTCATTTCGCGCCGGAAGTCGGGGTCAAATATAACAAGACCTATGCGGCGAGTGGGTAGTATCCGATATCATTATTGGCTTGTATGGAGAATGTTATGTCGCTAAAAAGGGGTCCGGTGGAGAGTGATCAACCTTTGCCACTTATCTTACATTTTAGCGGCTCTCACTATTCGGCATACATTCATGGTATTAGAAGGAAGGAAAACTGTACCGCAAAGTCTGATAAATTTGGCATGCTGAAAAGATGACACCCCAATTTTTCTCTATTATAAGAATCACCCAATCACACACCAGTATCCCGATTCTTCAACCTTGATTTGTGAACATTGTATATTCGAACCATGTTTTCAATATCCTATATTAGCAATTGACTCTGACGGCAATGGATGTTCGTTTACATGAGGCGCAGTTGCAATTTTCAAGATGGAAAAACCCAGACTGCTTATGCATGTTGGTGGCCCTCGGTTTGCTAAATTGCTCGGATACCAGCCAGCTAGCTACCTATTGTCAAGCAAATAAGGAGCATATAATGATTCGTTTTTCTAATTATTTTCTTCTTCTTGCTTATAGAATAGAATAACACCTAAGATCAATTTTTTAAACTAAAACTTGTCCCAAAAGCACTTCTAATAAAATTCTTGCAGCATTATTGCTACTTTGAAGTATGGTAATTTTGCTATACAATTTTGATCTAGCTGTACCCAAAATCCCTAGAAATTTAGGATTAAAAAAGCTTTGTTTTACTCCATATCTATTCGATCAACTGTATCGTTAGACCAGCGAATTCAGGAGCAAGAAGTTTTATTGAAACGTCTAGTAATGGCGGATTCCCTCCTATTGATCACACAAATCACGCATTATATTATAATACTCCACCCTTTTTAGCTTCCAAGTCGCATAGGTCGCACCAGCGTTGGCTGTGCACATCCAAACAGCGGTGTGCTCTCTAATCGTCGAAAATTTGGGGCAATCTCGCCATCCGGTGTCTTCAATACATGTCGATCCGGGAATCGATCCGTCTTGAGCACATATTTCTTCAACACCTAATACATTCCACAGTAAGTTGATGCATTTCTCCTCTCTTTCTTTCTTTCTTCCTTTCTTTCTACACAAAAAGCCATGCTCGTCTTTCTCCTGTTTTACTTTCACCTTGGTGCCTTGTACCATTAGACTTTGTTGTCTCGAGAATGTTTGTCGTTGACAAGTGCCTCGAATCATCGCTTGAATACGAATCGCCGCTTCACTTTCCTCTTCTTTGCCTCGCAATGCCTTGGCTGACAGTGTCTTGTTCCCTGTCATAAACGCATGGAGTCGAGTTGCCGCTTCTTTTCGATAAGTCTGCGACGCTTTCGTCGGTGATTTCATACTGTTGCGCAGTATAGAGAAACGCTGCGAAGGAGGCGATCGGACCACCATCTTTTGCAGCTTCGTAGCACAGATGCTCTCCAGCCGCAAATGTTGCGCAAAAATCACGCGCACGGGTACAAGAAGTTTACGTAATTTATTTTCTGGATCTCCGACATGCTGGATCTCCTTTGCACGGGTGCAAATACTCTCGAGAAGCGCGTCCAGCTCGTCCATTGTCAAATTCTGATTTGAGTTTAGGCAAGACATAAAGTATTACACTTCGTATTACAGTATACCTAATGGAAGTGTCGTATACAGTCACACCTCCTTAAGTAGTGCACTCACGAACCAAGAAAATTCGAGTGGTCCAGATATGGAAACGTCATGGTTCGCGGTGTCACTCAGCGTTTCAATCTGCGTGACGTGTCTTGTGGTCGTTACGACACGATCTTTCAGCAACAAAACTTTATATCCTTTCGTTTCGTCGCTCTTTCCCAAAATCAGAGCTCTCTCGGCGTGCTTTGCAAGCGATTTCGACCGTGGATCCCTGTATACCATGCACGGAGGTCCAAAAACCACAATGTCTCCAATTCAAACCAGCATAGGAAATGTTCAAACATCTTTGCGGCACGATCTTTCGTCCGTGCCGCAAAAACGAGCACGTAATTGCTGTAGTGATCCACAAACATTACGAGAAATCTGTTTCCACGCCGATCGCGTGGGGTTATCGGGCCTTTCAGATCGTTGCATATCACCCCACCCACGCGATCAATCGGTGCGTGCTTTCCAGAATCTTGCTTGGGCTGCTTCGTCTTGTACCCCTTGCCCTTTGCGCAGGTCAGACAATTAGGACGTGAATGGTCCGTAATTTTGATGCCTGACCTCGGATCTCGGGCCAACGTTTCGACTGCGTCGTAGGAAATATGCCCGAGCATCGCATGGAAGTGATGTAGGGTGCCTTCTTGCACTTCATCCCCTACATCACTTTGGGCTACGCTCATAACCATGTTCGAAAATGTTTTGGCGCAATCAAGCGGTCTGTCCGCGCGCAAATAAGCCACAAACACAGAACCGTAAACTTCAACATCGAACAAGACTTGGTTTCGAAAGGATAATTCCATTATCTCTTAAGATACATCCTTTCTTACGTAGACAGCCCAGAGATATGAGGTTCTTCGCCAATTTTGGCGCAAAGAAAACCTCCGTAAGCGTAATCTTGGTATTTCTTCCAGAGATATCGCTTGCACGCAACGTAACTTGGCCAACCTTGGTCACCTGCAGTGTCCCTCCATCCGGAAGCGTTAGCGCGTCATTCTGCCCGCATTCACGCGCGTCTTCCAGGAGCCCTTCGTCGGATATTAAATGGCGACTCGCCCCACTATCCACAATCCACAAATTTTCTTCGAAAACTTTCTTTTCGGCATCTTCTGCCACGCTCTCGCTTGTAGATAAGACGAAACGTTTTTCTGAATCTTTGGGGCCTTGCCGCTCGCGTTTTTTGCTCCTGTGGTGTCCTTTCTTGGGCTCTTGCTGCGGACAATTTCGCTTAATGTGTCCTTCAAGGCCACAGCCGTAGCACACACGTTTACCGCCCTGTTCGTTGACGGAATTTACTGCAGGCCGACCGAAACTCTGACGCTTGAACTTGTGGGGGTCATCATCCAGTTCTTGCGCCCAGGATATCAATTCCTGCACGTGTTGCAAATAATCTTGCCTTTGCGGATTGTACCGCACCATCAACGCAATTTTTAGCCTTGGTGTCGCGAATTTCACAATGTTCTCCACAATTAAACGTTCACTGGAATCGCTCTCGCGAGCTAATGCAACCAGGTATAGGAAATGTTCGGTTCAGGACCTTCTGGGGTCCTTTTCCGCGGCGAAAAGTTGCGCTGCCTGGTGTGCGAGATGTTCACCTTGAACGCGCTCAGCATTTGTTCCAGCACAAAATACAGACCCGGTGACACTTGCCACCAGGTGCCAATATTGGCCTGGAAGTACTTGAGTGCAACACCTTCCAGGTGCTGCCCCAACTTGTTGACCTTCAAACGTTCGCTCCAGACGAAACCGGAAGCAAAATTTCTGCTATCTCAACGGCTTCAATAAAACGATATGCCCATTGCTTGAAACCCGACCCAAGGCCTGCGTAAATTTCGGCTCCAGAGAAATTTTGAACACTTAACTTTGGGATTTTAACCCCGTTCGTATTCGCCACTGGGTTGCCGCCTAAATTCCCAGGCGCACCCATGCCGGCTGCCATTCCAGGCACTCCTATTCCGGCCGCCATTCCCGGTATATTTATTCCCGGCGCTTGCATCGGTGGTGGGGCCTCTTCACCGCCCCTTAGACCATCCCCGCGCCCAATACCGTCTTCACCACCGAAGTCGTTCAGGGTCATCTTCATCCCGAACGGCCCGTGGTTTTTCAGGGTGTCCGTAAAAGCACTCGCGTACTCGGATCCCTTGTTGGACCCTGGCGACGTGCTGGGAGCCGACCCCTGCGACCGCGCCTCTTCCACTGCTTCGAGGCGCCGGTCCATGAGCTTGAGGTATTTCAGAATAACTTCCATGTTCGTATCTGCCTTTTCGGCCTTTTCATCATCCATCTTTCAAACGAAAAACGAGAACTTAAAATCAAAATTAATTCGTAGTCGTAAATTTTCAACAATCCACACGAGAAAAACGAGATAGTCTTCAGTAATCAAACGAGAAACGTAAAATGGTATCGGAATAGAAAATATCTCAAACAATCACTTCCAGTAGCGTAGAAATATGCGGTTAGAGCCCATAGTGCCTTGGGCTCATAACCTGTAGGAAATCGACTTTTGTTCGAAGCGGCAGACACTAGCAATGTAGTGCCCGGTGCCTTCAATCCGGCTAGAAACTGCGTGCAACCTTGCTTTTCCAGTTGAAGTACGACTTAGTCCAATCGACTAAAAAGAGGCGCTCTACTCCGCACCACCACTTGTGATGACTGCTTGTAGCGTTGTAGGGTAAAAAGGATAATAAAATGTAGGGAGCCACTAGGTGCACACCCCCTTTTTGATACGTGCCCACCCCTGTACCATAAAGTAGGTACATTGTCCCGTTAAGAATGAAGTCATAAGCAGAGCAGCTTTGCATAGCTTTATTCAAGGCGTGGGTCTCTTTCCGCTGATATCTATGATTTTGAAGACGCTCTTGCTAAATTTGAAAGAGATAAGAAAAAATGATACAGGTCAAGTAAACTTAGTTGATGCATAACCATTGAACACTTGTTTTAAAAGTCTTTGATGACTGGCAATGAAATTGTACCAATACAGATTCAGGCAGACTCTAGAGATGCGACTAGCCTGTGTATTACTAATTGCGTGCTGGTCAAAATCTGACTCGGCGTTACAGAATTGTTATTCCTTGGCGGGTATTTCCCAAAAGTAGTAGTAAGGCTGCAGCCAAGTCCCGAAAGTAGTACCATTCCCAAAAATAGTACTGGGAAAATGAATACAAGTAGTCTGTGACAGACAAAGCCGAGAGGGGACCGCAGTCTCTTAATGTTATGCAGGCAGCCTCGAAATCAACATTGCTAACGCATCTGCTGCACTTGGTGGTGTAAGTGACGTGCGTCTTTTTCATATGGTCTTTCTTGGAACCACATGACCGGTTTTTATCTGAAGGCACATTCATTTACATGCTTTCCAAATTCGAATTGATCAAAGCACGCTGATGAAAATTGCTGCTTTGCTACTTTGCCTTGGCCTTGGCGTCGCTCCCCTCTCGGCTTTGTCAGTTGCTCCTTCTACATATAAGGAACTCACCTATAGTGAAATTATAGATTACCTCCTGGAATTGGAGACCAAGTACCCGGATCATGCTGAGGTATTCAGTGTACACGACAAGTAGAACCTATCTAAACGCAAAGAGCTCCTGTTGCGGCGATGGTCCCTTGCGAACAATACGTAATTAAAATAATGGATGAGACAACGCTTCCTGATCCAGAGCGCTCTGTGCCCTGAATCTCCAGCGGTGCTGTACATGGCAACGAGCGGGTGGGTCCTCAAGTGGTCGTTGTACTAGCAGATCTCTTGCCATGAACTATTGTAATTGTACCCAACCGCTAACGCATACGGAAACGACCACAACGACCACAGGGAGCTCGACGCGGATCCAAATCGAGACTTCCCTACAACTTGAACGCTAGCGAGGAGTATGGCTGCTCGAGCGCTAAATGAATTATGGCGTGTCCACTTGTTCAGGTTGGAATTACTTTTTATGCTGGCAAAGAATGCATCACGTACGAATGAGGTGGTATGAACCACGTCACAAAGTCTGGTACTAGTACCAACAACCAAAACGGAAATGAAAACAAGTAGACAAAGCCGAGAGGGGAATGCCAAATTTATGTAAAAATTACTACATTCAAGTGCAAATTGGTGCTACTGTAGTACTATTTTTGGGAATGGTACTACTTTCGGGACTTGGCTACAGACTTACTTCTACTTTTGGGAGATACCCTTCCTTGGCAGCCTATCATCTATTCCGTCCGTATTCGAAACACTCTTTTTCTATTTCAATTAAGATATCCAGATCGCCCGGACGCAATTGTTTAAGCTATAGGTCTAGTTCGTCCGAGTTAAAAAGTTTTATTTTCATAGCAAGACCATCCAGCAACCTATTATCAACAAACTACATAGCGAGCATAAAATCGTTCATTCTTCCAATTATGTGTTTCTTCTTTATTTAAAACCAGATGCAGTTGAACAGCATCTAAGCTCAACCTTTAACATACTTTAGAGGATTGTAGTTCATTACAGAAGAGGGTCAAACAATTTACAGGTAAAATGGAAGCATTACAGCATATCGAGATTTTTAGGAAGCTTTGGTTTATTAATTTTCCTTAATTGATTTCTTGATGGCCCTCGCAGCTCTCAGCTTTTGCATTTTTGGCGACTACACCCCTTAAGTCTATCATTTGAGCGCCTAGTAAGCACCAAGAAATTAGCTTGATGCAGGTCAACGAAGAGAAGATATTGTTAGCTTTTGAGGTAAAATCGTTGGACTCACTTTTGCTACAAAGACGGCTAAAAATAACGGTCCTGTTGCGTCACCTTCATTTAACGGAACACTGTACCTACTTTATGGTACAGGGGGTGTGCACGTATCAAAAAGGGGGTGTGCACCTAGTGGCTCCCTAAAATGTATTAAGTTATTAAGTTCTGAACCGTACTTTATAACCTAAAATTTGTATATAGTGCCACGCTGTTTTGCTAACTTGGAATTTCATTTTCACCGAAAACTGTCTTCGAATTCCAACACCGTATGATGAGCGTGAGCCAACCACGGACATTGAAGGCGTCGCCATCATGTTGAAACCCCACCTATATATTGAAGACGATTG
>MIQA02001153.1:0-10644 GCA_001887855.2 Sclerospora graminicola | reverse complement strand
CAGGATTCCGTCAACGACATAATCGCAGATCGTGGCCCAAGCAGCCCCGGCTCTGGTACGTCAACGCTTGCGAGCATGATAGTAATGCTCGATCCACGCGTCCTTGCGCATCGCCGTCGTGATCGGGAAATGGTGAGTCGCCTCCCATATCGCTTGCACGTGCTCCTGGTAGTATAAAGCCAGACGTCCTTGTAGCTCGACAAACCAAGGACGATCAGGAAACGTCAGCCCGGGCATGGTTGTCAGGAGGACATCCCAAGGTGCTGAATCGATCATAAGTTCGATAGCACCTCTGGTCAGCAACCTTGGTTGCCACTGCTTGTCCTTGGGTGCCGGCGATCTGATCGGGAAGATCCAGCCTGGCGGGCAGGACCACAAGCGAGGGACGCTTTTCTGCCGCACTTCGAGAACCCGAGGCGTCAGATCCCAGACCTGATCACCACTCCAAGGTTTTCGTGTGGCCATGTGAGCGGAAGTCGGCTTCCCCTGCATAACGACATACAGATCCATGAACGGTTGGTTCGGATCGTAGCTGTAGTCGTTTTCCCCGATCGACGATCGATCCGCGGGGATGAAGACGCCCGTAAAATTGGGTGGCGGGGCGATCGCTGCTCCAGTGGCCGTCGGAGGAATATCAGGATCAGCTTGAGCCGGTGGTTCCTCCTCGAGATTATCGTCATCGTCGTCATCTGACTCCAGCAAAGTAACCGCCTGGGCCAGCGAATTCACGCCGGAATAACTTGGTACTTGCGTACGGCGATCAGTGCTGCGCGATCGGGACAAAACAGACAACGTCATCTCGTCCAAACCAGTTGATTCGTCATCCGAGTCGATCGCAAGACGTGATCGCTGGACGGGAATCATCTTTTCCTTCGACGAGCTGGTCTGCTTACGCTTCCCAGAACTCGAGGCCGAAGGCGCTGATCTTGGAGTCGCCGGTGAACGAGATTGAAATGACGCAGGAGCTTTTGAAGTACTGATCACGGGCTGATCAGCACTACGAACGGGCAAAGAAGCGACCGAGGACGCGGGCGAAGGCGGGGCAAACGCTGGCGACTGTGGCGGTGTGCCAGATGGAGTAAACGAGCTGATCAACCCAGGAAGCCGCTGCAAGGCCGTCCGAACTGACCCCGAACCGGTGTCTGGTTTGGTCCACCTCTGCACCGCGAGATTTTTCAGGTCAGCGTTATGTTGAAGCCAGGCACGATCATCGAGCTCTAGGGTTTCAAGTTTAACCCGAGCAAGATTAAGTCCGTGCCGGCAGTCTTCAGCACTTTCCGACTCTCGCACAACCTCTTCTGTATATCGGTACGGCCGATGCGAGAATCAGAAAGTTGTTTGGCCAAGAGCTGGACCTGTTCATCCGAATAGCGAGCCTCGATCTCCCGACGCTCTACGTCCTCGGCAGTGCGGATCTTGTCACGCAGCAGCTGATCACGGTCGAGACGGTGATCATCGATGCGTTGCAGATGATCTACCATCTCGACCATCGAACTCTTCATTGCCTCAATACGTTCATCTGGAAATAAACATGGAGAGTCAAATACGGATTACAGAAGAAGTGGATGAGATGAACGTACCGTGATCACGGATGGTGATAGCCATCGAGTCGATCAGCGACTGTAAGGAGGCGACGGTGTCCGAAGGCTTGGAGAGTCGCAGAGCAGCGAGGTCAGCCGACAACCGATCACGCTCCATCGTCACACCCTGAAAGCGATCAGTCAGATCTTGGTCAAGCCGGTCATAATCTTTGCCAAGCCGGTCATGATCTAGCCGGAGAGCCGACAGCTGGGCAGCCAGATCAGCGGAATCACGTGCCGAGGTATCAGCCGCGATCCGACGATCGGATAACTCAGCCGTAAGTGCCCGGTTGGTATCGTACAGGGAAACCAACTCGGGAATTGCACTTCGGAGTTCCGACCGTAGCCGACAAGCCTCCACGGGCCCCAACGTGAATGGGCCCGATCCATCTATCAGGCGAGTGAGCTGCTCCAAGGAACGGAGAATGCGATCTGACGGAGGTCGAGCAGGAAGACTCCAAGACGGTCGATTCGAAGCGAGAGCAGTTGTCGGACGGATGAGGCTGGTCGTGATCGGCGTAGAAGTCGTGATCGGGGTGATCGCAGGAGTAGCCGAGCTGGAGACGGAGGATGAAGAAGCGATCGGGCGGGCAGCCGAAGAAGGCGAAGAGAGAAGAGGAGATTGGCTTGCGTCGGCCATGGTGATCACCAGAGAGGAAGTTCAAAAGTGAGTGAAGCCGATTTCCAAATCCATGACCGAAGTCGTGGGTGGAATCCGGATACCCACTGGCCCGGTCGACCAACTATCGGAGGGGGTACTCCGTCGATCCTGATCAGCATCGGAATCAGATGAATCACCACTGTGGTGACTGATCTGATCCTCCCGGTCATCTGGCCGGTCTTCATGCTCGTCAGGATCTATGTTTAACTTCATCTCACCTTGTTTACCCGTCGATCGGGGCTGATTACACTCACTTAGGTGGACTCGGTGACGAAAAGGATGATCTTGATCAGGTCGGAGGGTTTGACCTTCTCGAGACGGGGGGTGTCCTCGGGTGAAAATCTTCACCGGAGAACGGGTTGGGGTCGACACTTATTCAGTATCTAGGCACTGATCAGGAAAGTTCGTCTGATCAGGCCAGCCAATGAGAGAGAGATATAACGAAACCAAGAAAATGCGATCACTCCACGATCTTCCACAGTAATCCACAAACGTTATCCCCACAAAACCTTTACCAATATTATTAACGTGTTCCAAACACGTGCGCGTTGCGGGTGAGGTTCGATCACCTAAAACAAACCCGTCGGGGGTCTTCCGGTAAGCCAAAATGCGTCTAAGCGCGTCTTAACCGGGAATTAATTGAGCAAGAGGGGACTAATCAACCCTGTGCTCCCAATGACCGCACACGTGGCGGAGCGACTCTTTGCTTTAGGGGGAAATCTAAACCTGTTATTATATATGCAATGTCCTATACCTGTGTACCATACCTCAACTCATGCCTGACCTTTACTTCGAACCTATTTACTTCGTCGCACGGTTGCGTAACACCCTCTTGCCCATCCTGGCTGCACCTTCAAGCTGACCTGTACCGACTCTGCCCTGATCACGACCCGACTCTTCGAAAGATCTTCAACCCGTCCCGATCTTCGACAAACGACCTTGAAACCACATGAGACCTGCTCTTCAGCACTTGTTCACTTCGTATATAGTCCGACCAAACCGAGAACTTACTTGCCCTTGCATATCAACGCTGATCAGGGGCTGATCAGCCCTGATCACGATCGCCATAGTGATCGACCAAGTGATCAGGTGGTGATCAGGCCGATCAGCCCTTGATCACCTCGGAAACGCTCTGGGTCATCATCATCACAACTCAATTCATCTTCCAAACCGCCCTTCCGATCTTTATACCCCGTCAGGACAACCATACAACACCGATCTCGGCTGATCAGGCCCGATCAGGCCTGATCAGGCCTTGCCACGTCATCTTCGGACAAACCATAAGTTATCAACACCCACGAACACCGATCTCGACTGATCAGGCCTGATCAGGCCTTGCCACGTCATCTTCGGACCAACCAAAAGTTCACATCACTCACACAACCTGTCACTCCACATGCCCGACTTCATTCCTCATCTGATCTTCATTGCTCGGGCATGACAGACCGATCAGGCCGTAACTTCGTATCATAGTCAGCTTCAACCATTATACCATTCAGAAATCGGCTGATCACCTGCCCTTGATCAATCATGTCACCAATCACTCTTTCTTATTTCATCAACGTGGACTCCACTTAGTGACTGTAATACCGATCGTGATCGTGATTTCCAATCTAGTTTGGTTTGGTAACTGTCAGCGAATGGGTTAGACGGGAGACTGGGGCGATGGGCAGCGCTGTTATCTCGTTATCTCAGTGGACCTTGGAGATCATCAAATGCACCAAGGGCGACGAAGAAATTCTTGGAACACTAGCAGCCAGCATCACACCCCGATCAGAAGTCGATGAAGCCCTGATCGAGGTCGCTCCTCGGAAGCAACCACGAGTATCGATCAATATACCCCCACCGATCGTCGGCTCGGAAGAAAATCTGATCGTTGTAAGTTTCGACAGATCAGCGAGTGTGAAGAAAGGCGTTGGGGCGTATAGCGCGTTGTTATGGAAATTGTCAGAATGGACTGTCATATCGGCCGGTTCGGACTATACTCCGGGTATCACGGTCAATGAGGCCGAATATCGTGGTCTGCTGCTAGGTTTGGATCTCTTGCAAGAGCAAAAGATCGGAAGAGTAATCATATGCGGAGACTCAAACTTGGTAATTCGGCAGATCACTGGAGAGATCGATTGCAAAGCACCGCGTCTGAAGTTGCTGAACGATCGCGTTATGAAAGCTTTACGTGGATGGCCAAGGCATGATCTTTTACATGTGAAACGTGATTGGAATCGGAGTGCAGATCACCTAGCCACTATGGCCATGCGTGATCAGACCGGATCAATAGTTACTGATCACGCATTGCTGGAGGAATTGGTGGAGATCAATAGGCTGCCCGAGCTGATTCGTGTGGAAGATGAAAAGGGAGCAGCCCAGATCTCGATCTTGACGAGATCGCGAACTAGATCACCACCTAACAGACCACTCTCTCGAGAAAGCCTAACAGAAGAAATAGTACAGGAGATGTGGATCGAAAGAATTCTCAAGACACAAGACGAGGAAAAATCGATCGTTGATTTGAAAGCGTTTCTAAAGGGTGATCTGGAGAAGTTGAGCCAGGTGAAGCAAAAGATTGTGCTAAGATCGCGTCCAACTACGAGATCGACGAAAATGATCTATTGTTTTACTATGTTCAAGCTGATCAGGCCGATGCAGATCTGGACCGATCAGCAAGGCTCGTGATCCCGGAGACTTCACAAGCTGATATCTTACACCATTATCACGTCAGTTTAGAGGGTGGCCACCAGAGCGTAGGTCGAACGTATCACAGGATTCGCAAACATTTTCATTGGAGAGGCTTATATCGAAGTATACAAAAGTTTGTCGGAACATGTACGGATTGCGAAACCGGAAAAGGCATGCCAAACATCCGGGGGAGATCACCTGGAAATATCCAGGCGACCTACCCTTTCCAAGTGATAGCGATGGATCACATACCGTCCCTGCCAAAATCGTTCAAGGGCAATACAAAGTTGCTGATCTGGACTGATCTGTTTACGGGATTGGTGATCGCGAAAGCGGGATCTACCCGAACAGCCCAACAAGTCGCTTGCAGTTATGAAGAATGTGTCTTTAGGCGGTTTGGAGCTAGTGAGGTGATCAGGCATGATCGGGAACCAGGTTTCATGGCCGAAGTTTTCCGATCATTCAACCAGATGCTTGGTCAGAAACAGAGCGCGACCATGGCCTACCGCCCGCAAGCGAACGGTAAGGCCGAACGCATGGTACAGACGCTAACCAGAGCTATCAAGATGTATGTCGCGGATTCCGCTCAACAAGACTGGGATGAGTATGCAGAGAGGCTGGTGTTTGCGTTGAACTCCTCTTTCGATCGGATCAGGGGAGATACTCCGTTCTACTTGGCGTATGGTTGGGACCCCCGATCTACCATCGAGTCGGTGATTCCTGTTGGATGTACCCGAGGTCGAGATCGCGAAGCTCGTCGATGGCGTATGGGACTCCAGCGTCACTACCAACATGCGCGGGAGCAAGTCAACGAACGATTGCGGAGGGCCATCCAAGAAAGAGCTGATCGGAACAATGACCAGGCCGATTCGCATAATATCGAACCGGGATCAAGGGTCTGGCTTTACTTGGATCGCGTGAAAGAAGGATACGCCAGGAAGTTAGCACACCTGTGGCATGGACCCTTCCGTATATCCGAACTAATCGGTGATAACGCCGCCCGCTTGATTACTGCTGGTACCGATTACGGAATTTTCCCGATCGTCCACTTGTCGAAGTTGAAGCTGGTCCGGGAATATCCCGATCGCCCAAAAACCAGGCTGTCATCCGATGATCAGCCAAGGTTTGACTTCGACGAAGCTCTCTTGCCCGAGGATAGTTGGGAAAGAACACTGGACCAGAATGAATTCGAAGTGGAAAAGATTTTGGATACCCGATCAGGCAAGAGGACCCGATTTGGTCGAACCCATCGTGATTACTTGGTTCGGTGGAAGGGTTTTGACGATCCCGAGTGGGTAGATGAACGTGATCTGAACGGTGGAGCTCTACTAAGAGATTTTGAGCGTGATCGGGTGAGACGAAATCGATTTGGGGTGATGTAAACCCACGAAGAGGGCAACCAGGAGTCTCAATAGCCTGGGTTGAGACATTGTGACAGATCAGCCAAAGGCAATGGTCGAACAGGTGGAGATCAAGGATGTTGAGCTGGTTCGGAGTCAATGGATATATAAATACATATAATTCACGAGAACTACATCTGCATACATGTAACGATCGATATACAAGATGGAGACAATGTTGGGACCTAAATATGAATTGTGGATACGGTCGTGAAAGTTATCAAGAAGTTGTCGTGATATATATTGATGATTATGGAAACAACGAAACGAAAGCTGATTGTCACGACGATCACGGGCCATACTTCGTGTGCAGACGAGAAACCGTGAACGCCGGATGATCCATGGGGCTTGATCGGTACTGTTTCCGCTAAGGCTCTTGGTGATCGGCAAAGATCAAGGCATCACCCAACGTGCCGATCGGAGTTGGATGTCCAAACCGGGAAACCACTCCCCGCCGTCAGCTTTGATGCCTCGCGCTCCCGCCCGGCGAACAGGCAGGTGCAGCACGGCAGGAAACAAGAAAACGTCCAGATCGCTCTCGCCACGTTGAATCCCATTGACCACATGGTCGCAGATCGCGGCCCAGGCAGCCCCGGCTTTTGTGCGTCGGCGCTTGCGAGCATGATAATAATGCTTAAGCCACGCGTACTTGCGCATCGCCGCCGTGATCGGGAAATGGTGGGTCGCCTCCCATATCGCTTGAGCATGCTCTTGATAATACAGGGCCAGACGTCCCTGCAGATCAACAAACCAGGGGCGATCGGGAAATTCCAACCCGGGCATAGGCGTTAGGAGGACATCCCAAGGCTCTGAATCGATCAGAAGCTCGATGGCGCCCCTGGTCAGCACACTCGGGTGCCATTGCGTGTCCTTAGGCGCCGGTGACCTAACTGGAAACATCCATCCTGGCGGACGGGACCACAAGCGAGGGACGAGTTTGCGCCTCACCGAAAGAACCTGAGGCGTCAGATCTCATACCTGATCGGCACTCCAAGGTCGTCGAGTGGCCATGTGAGCAGGCGTCGGTTTGCCCTGCATGACGACGTATAGATCCATGAACCGTTGGTTCGGATCATAGCTATAGTCGTCCTGCTCGATCGACGACTTGCTTGCTGGAATGAAGACGCCCGTGAAGTTGGGTGGTCGGGTGGTCACTGTCGTATTGGCGGGTGGAGGAATGCTGGGAACAGCCGAAGCCGGTTGCCTCTCCTCAAGATCATCTTCATCCTCGCCATCGGAGTCAAGTAAAGCGACGGCCTGGGTCAGCGAAGTTACGCCTGAAGGGGTCGCCACTGGGGCTCGACGATCAGCGCTGCGTGATCGGGCCAGAGCAGATAGCGGCATTTCGTCCAGATCAGTCGACTCGTCGTCCGAATCAACAATAAGACGAGAGCGCTTGGCGGGAGCCACCTTCTGCTTCGATGAGCTTGCCCGTTTACGCTTCGCAGAACTCAAGATTGAGGAGACTGATCTCGAGGCTGGCGGTAAACGGGGTGGAGTAGACGCAGAAGCCGCTGCAGTGCTGATCACGGGCTGATCAGCACCATGGGTCGGCGAGGAAGCGACGGAGAACGTGGGTAATGGCGGGGCAGACTCGGGAGGTTGCGAAGGTGTTCCAGACGGAGCAAGAGAGCTGATCAGCTCAGGAAATCGTTGCAAAGCCGTCCGAAGCGACTCCGAATCGGTGTTCGGGTCGGTCCACCTATCCATGGTCTTGACCGCAATCTTCCTCAACTCGACGTTACGTTGGGTCCAGGCGCGATCATCGAGCTCTAGGGTTTCAAGTTTAACTCGAGCAAGATTAAGCTCGCGCCGACGATCTTCAGCTTCTTGTCGACTCTCGCATAACATTCTCTGTATGTTGGCGCGGCCGAGACGTGAATCTGAAAGCTGCTTCACCAGGAGCTGGACCTGCTCATCTGAGTAACGCATCTCGACTTCCAGATGCTCCACGTCCTCAGCAGTACGAATCTTGTCATGAAGCAGCTGATCATGGTCGAGACGGTGATCATCGAGCTGTTGCAGATGACCCACCATCTCGACCATTGAACCCTTCATCGCCTCGATGCGTTCGTCTGGAAGCAAACATGGAAAGTCATATACAGATCGCAGAAGAAACAAATGGGATGAGCATACCTTGATCGCGAACAGTAACAGTCAGCGAACAGATCAGCGACTGTAGAGAAGCGACGGTATCCGAAGGCTTGGAGAGGCGCAGAGCAGCGATCAGCTGACAGCTGATCACGCTCTATCGTCAGACTCTGGACGCGGCCTGTCATGTCTTGCAGATCTCGGTCAAGCCTGTCGCGATCTAATCGTAGAGCCGACAGCTGGCTAGCCAGATCGGCAGAATCACGTTCCAGGGTATCGATAACGACCCGACGGTCAAATAACGCGGCATTAAGCGCCCGATTGGTATCATATAGGGAAACCAACTCGGGAATTGCGCTTCGGAGTTCCAACCGTAATCGGCTAGCTTCCATGGACCCCAACGTGGGTGGACCAGATCCCTCCACTAGACGAGCTAGCTGTTCCAAGAAAGTGACAGGGCGATCTGAAGAAGGCCGAGCGGGAAGACCCCAAGGCGGATGATACGAAGTCAGGGTCGTGATGAGTCTGGTCGTGATCGCGGCCGCGGTCGTGATCGGGGTGGTCGCTGGATCAGCCGAACATGAGCTGGGAGGTGAGTCAGTGATCGAAAGGGCAGCCGGAGAAGGAAGATAAGATCGTCTCGAGTCAGCCATGGTAGTCGCCAAAGAGGAAATTTGGAAATGAATGAGTCGAACTGCAGTCGTTGCGCGGCTGCAGTTTGGCTCAAGGGCGGCTGTGATAAAGCGATCTGTTAAATGTTGAGAATGAGGTGGACCACGCAGGGCCGTTGATTGGTGACGATGGAACACCCATCAACGTGAGACAGTTGATGGGTGGGACAGGCTGATCGAGCATACGACGAAAAGGTAGTGGACAACGGGTGCTCGTGATATGAAGGAATGAGCCAAGCACAGCTACTACGCCCGGTCCCAGATACTGACGGAACAGCGAAGATCACGATCGCGATCGGGATAACGTTTATTAAGTGGAGTTCACGTGGATGTACGACAAGATCGGCAGAGACAAGTTAAGATACCGCAGCAACGGTGACGTGGCACGTCAGAGACAGTTATCGGGCCGAACTATGAACAGTGCAGATGTTGAAGGTGAATTTGATACGAAGTTACGGCCCGATCGGCCAAGCCAACCGGTTATGCCCCAAATACGAATATCAGATGTGGACTGGAATGGGGCATGTTGAATGGCGAGTCGTGCGAGTAATGTCAAGTCAAGGCAAGTGATGATGACCGATGGATTTGCCCAGGGATGACGTGAAAAGGCCCGGATCAGGCCCAATCGGCTGAAATCGGTGTGATATGGTTACCCCAACAGGGGATGGAGGTCAGGAGTGTGGCTGAGCGGGCGAACAAAGTCGTTGTGATGGTGACCCAGAGACTTTCCGAAGTGATCTAGGGCTGATCACCCCGATCACTCGACTAATCGCTATGCCGATCATGATCGGGGCTGATCAGCCTCAAACCGGCGTCCAGATGCGAAGGCAGGTGAAGTTCTCAGTTTAGTCGGGCTGGATATGAAGTAAACAAGTGTCCGAAGGGCAGATCTCAAGCGTTTACCAAGTTGTTTATCAAAGATCGGGATGGTTAAATATCGTTATAGAGGTCCGGCCGTGATCAGGGCAGAAGTGGTATAGAACAGCTTGAAGGTGCAGCCAGGATGGGTAAGGTGGTGCTATGCAACCGTGCGACGAAGTGAACAGGGTCGAAGTATAAATCAGGCACATAAGTTGGTGTATGGTACACTGGGTATATGACATTGCATATATAATAACAGGTTTTGATTTCCCCCCTAAGCTAAGAGTCGCTCCGCCACGTGTTGCGGTCATTGGGAGCACAGGGTTGATTAGTCCCCTCTTGCTCAACTAATCCCCGGTTAAGACGCGCTTAGACGCATTTTGGCTTACCGGAAGACCCCCGACGGGTTTGTTTAGGTGATCAAGCGTCACCGCCCACGCGCACGTGTTTAGAACACGTTATTGATATTGGAAAAGGTTTTGTGGAGATAACGTTTGTGGATTACTGTGGAAGACCGTGGTTTGATCGCGTTTTCTTGGTTTCTTATTATCTCTCTCTCATTGGCAGGCCTGATCGGACGAACTTTCCCCATCAGTGCCTAGATACTGATTAAGTATCGACCTCAACCCGTTCTCCGGTGAAGTTTTCCACCCGAGGACACCCCCGTCTCGAGAAGGTCATCCCCTCCGTCCTGATCAAGATCA
>MIQA02001152.1:0-63239 GCA_001887855.2 Sclerospora graminicola | reverse complement strand
ACTCCACTTCGCCATCACTTAATGGCGAAGCAATTCTAGCGGGCTTAAGCTCGCTAGAATCCATGACAGGGACGGTGTCGTCCTCGCCCTCTTCGGAGTCAGATGACTCTCCACCCTCCTTTAGGCACTGCTTCCGCAGCGTCTACTACGAGAGACAATGGGTCTGTCGGCTTAGTCTTTCTCTTCGACGCTACATTAGTAGCGTCGGCATTCGATGTTGACACCTCTGCACGTGAAGCAGAGGTGGGGGCTGCTTTAGCAGTATCGGCAGCGCCCTTAAGAGCACCGCCGCGTTTTCCGACCATTTGTTTTCTTTTGGTCGTTGATGGTTAATAACAAATTATCGTTATGACCAACAAGTGCCACCGTTCGATTGGCCAATATTACTGGTCAACCAGCTTGAGTGGGGGGTGATTTAGTGGGGTGCCATTACATAAGTGGTATTTGAGTAGAAATATCACAGTTTAATTTTAGACTTAATGTCTGAAATACGAATATTGGATTAAAAGTTGTTATAATCCATCTCGAGAACAGATTCTGATAATTTTATCGAATCTAACAAGTAATATAATGATAAAGATGTCATTAGATCAGTTTTATACTACATGTTACTATGATTAGTCAAGGTCCAATTATACTAGCTAGCTCTTAACCACTCAAAATTATTAACTCTTTATACTTACCTTTTCCTGACACGTAGCCTTAGGTTTTATATATATTTAATTTAATTTTCTATAGACTTAATTGATTAATTAATACATTAATTAGTCTTTACGCTAGGTTTGTCTAAGATAAACTATGGAGGACCAAATTTACATTTGGTCCTACTCAATTGCACGCTTCCTCACTGCAATTAGTGTAAGCCGTGTAACAGTTAGCCTGTTACATTTGGTGTATATCGTTTGGTGACATGTATTGTACCGACTATTCAGCTAGATATTCTTTACCTGAATTTGGAGATTGACAGAGTCGGCCTTTTGAAAATTGACGGCACGCTCGTCCCTACGGTACGTTGTACCTGGTTTATTAGACCTCTAACGCTCGGGGTCAGAAGATGCACACTAATTGACTGTTTGCGCAAATTTTGGGTCAAATCGTGAAAATGTGTAAGAAATGCGAAATCAGAAATCGTTTTTGGATTTGATTTAATTTTTTATGAAATGTATCTTGAATTTTCCAAAAAGAGTAACAAAATACCCAAGGATTGAGTTTTTACTCAATCAGCACCTTTCTACGAAACGTACCCTTTCTTCGTCTTAATAAATTAAGCACGGTTTGACATGTAATTGAAGTCAAGAAAAGTTTTATTTCAGTGATCATCACAACGAAACCTTTTCGCAGATTGAATGGATTTGGCCGACCGTTGTTATTAAATTACCCAGTATGCATTGGGACGAGGAGCGTGAGCAAGAATGATGAACAAACCGCGGGAAACCTGTCGCATGATCATACATTTTCGCATTTTGTTCTCATGACCGAATTCACTACTTCAGCCGCATGTTAGAAATTACACATTTGGAGTGGCTGATTTGCAGCGTTAAATGGAAGCTCAAAATTAAGATATTGTCCCTGATATGGAGAAAATTCAAGAATCGATCAAAGGCCGTCACATATTTGGCGAAGGTGTGCTTTTGTAAGATGCGACTGATAGATACATGCTAACATTGTGTACTTTATTATTTGTAGCTTTTAATATAGCGTATTGAGGAACATGAGAATAAACACTCGAAGTTTGATCCTGCTGGGCAGTATTTAACCGTTCGGCGGGGCAAAAGTTGAAGGCTCAGAGCCTGCGTGTACCAACGAGTGTGGAATTGTTTTGGTCGACGTTGAATCATTAAGTATTGATGAAGATGCACGACGCTATTGAAATCGTTGCTGACCAAGCAACTCATGATGTGCAGGTCGCGGTGGATGAGGCTTTGCGTGTGGCTGAGTTTGGTGACGAACAGTTGGGAGTAGAAAGGCTGGTGGAGTCAACGAATGTTTAGGTGTGTGAAATACTGCGGCAAAGTTGAAATGGTTGTCTGGGCTATAAGATTACGTCGGCTACAGATGAAAATGTGCGCAAGTGGATAATTACATTGCGGAAACCTCGCATAACGTTATAATTACCGCGCAGCAGTCGGAAGTGGCTCAAGACATTGGGGTAAACGGTGTGGTAATGCGACAGCGAGGAAGAATGAGGTAAAGTCAGCTTTTAGTGAAAGCATCCTCTGCGACTCCGACACTCTTCGCCCCAATATTGTGAGCCACTTCCGACTGCTGCGCAGTAATTATAACGTTATGCAAGGTTTCCGGAATGTAATTTACACTTCATCGAGTAAACAGAAGCGAAGGCTGGTCAAGCTGACGACATGGCTCAATTATTACGCTGACGAGTTATTACCTACTGAGAATATCATAAGGAGACAACTTATCGGTTCGGTATGCTTCATTGAAGGTTGGAGTTATGCTCCCACACCGATAGCATGATCCCCAACCTGCTGGTTGATGGCTGGGATATCTGAGTGAAATCCCTGTTCGAGTCTTCTTCGGCTTGCTCGTCGACGTTTGGATGAGTTGGCGCAAGGATAAGCGTATGTCTTATCCTTGCTCGGCGAGACTCACGATACTTTGCGCTGCTCTCGCGTTTCTTCTTTTTGATTTCGGCGGCGAACTCCTTCACGCGCTTCATGTACTCAACGTACACATTGCCGTCGTCGGCTCGGAGCGGGTGGAGACGGATGTGCACGTTCGTCAACGCCAAAAATGCCTTGAAAACCATGTTATACGATGATCTAGCCCATCGATACTTGTCGTGGCAGACACCCCATAAAGACTTCATCCGACCAAAGAAGTTCTTGACGATAACACGATCCGAGGAGATGAAGCGGTTGACAGTCTTGTCTTCGAAAGTCAAGTTTCCGTTCGTTGGCTTCTTCTTGGGCGTCACGCCGCGCATACCAGGGTCTTGAACAATTCCTTGATATCCCTTGTCTGCCAAGACGGCCCACTGACCAAAAAAATTATCTGAGAGACGCTCGTTATCGACAATCATCTGCTCCATGGGCATCTTGGCAAGATGTTTGAAGTGGAAAGCACGATTCTTTTTGATGATTTCAATGTCGGTCACCCCCCCCCACGATACGACTCGGTGCAGGCAATCGCAAAGCCACTTGGGAGCCAGAAACTTCAACCTTAATGGTATCGCGTATCCTACTTGCGCAAACATGTTATAGCTAGATTTAGTATAACCCATATACAATATGCAACAAGAAAAATGAATGGTTTTTAAGTCAAAGATAAAATAACTGGTTGCGGTCCAGTCTACATGACTGGTCCTGACATCCTCCCCGATTTGATCTCTCGTTGACGCTGCTTGAAATCGGCAACGAGATCCTTCCTGTGGGAGACATGGCGAATGTTCTTCGCTTTCTCCCAACTTGCTTCTTCCTCCGTTTCTCCGTGCCATTGGACGAGCCAGTGTGGCTGGCGATTAAACTGACTTAGGCGCTCGATAACTTAAAGGTTATCCGCGGTGTCGTTATCCACAAATTTGGACGCTTTCGGAATAGGTCGACTACGAAACCTCTCGGGCGTTAGATCATATTTTGACAGCACATCCACGTTAAATGTTGGATTGATCTTCCTCATACTTTGTGGTAACTTGAGTCTTGCCACGTTTGGATTTATCATCTTTATGATCTCGAATGGCCCAATCTTTGTTGCCGCGAATTTGGCCCGTTTTGTTACCATGTATTTGGCGGCGTGTTTCAACGATACTATTCGCGTATCCAACATTACTAGATCCCAACCTTAAATTCGACTTGATTTAGGCGGCGTTTTTGGTCATAGTAGTGCTTTTGCGTAGCTTGGGCTTAAAGCAGATTCTTACGAGCTTGATCGATTATCTTTGCTCGAGCTTCCACAAACGCTTTAGCTTGTTCGTCAATCACCTTTTGGGGATTTTTTACTCCACCGGTTTTTTTCATGGTGTGCGTTCTTTCCTTCCCGTATCAATTTCGAAGGGAGAGTATCCTGTCGATGCGCTAACGAGTGTAGCATGGGCGTACTCGATATTTCCCAGGTGCTCTGTCCAATCGGTGCCATGGTATGATACCATGCATCTAAGAGCGTTTTTGACGACTAAATTTTGTCGTTCCGTTTGTCGGCTCGATGGGCAGTGGTTATACTTAACCTAACACCAGTGGTTGTCATTAGAGATTTCCAAAACGTTGAGGTATATTTGCTATCTCTGTCGCTGATGATGACTTCTGGAAGACCATGGTGACGCACTACACTGTCAAAAAACACTTTCGCCGTTTTTTAGCATCATCCTTGACGTGCACCGCTGTATACTTTGTGCGTTTTGAAGACTTATCGACAACCGTTAAAATGGCATCGAATCCATTTGAATTAGGAAGCCCAGTGATAAAGTCCATGGACACTACTTGCCAATATGCATCGACTACAAGAAGTGGCATGAGTAATCCGTTTTTTCTTTGGTTGTCATGCTTCCAACGTGCACAGGTTTCACACGTTTTGACATATGCTTTGATGTTTTTGTGCATGGATTTCCAATAATACTATTGCGCAACACGCAAGAATGTTCTGCGAGTGCCAGGATGAGCAGCTATGGGTGAGTCATGATACTCCGATATGACTTGAGTTCTCAAGCGATTGTTGTTTGGAACGCAAAGGCGCGTGAGCTTATTCGCTGAACGCTAAAATAGTAGTTCATCGTTTTTCACGAGCTGTGAACTGGTTTCCGGATGATACCATGCCTCTTTGAAGTCTGCATCTCTATGATAGCCTTGTTGAAATATCTTACAAACGTCTGGTGACAGCTCGACATATGACGCTGCCAATAAGGCCACAACTTTCATGGCCCACACCCCTTTCCGGGGCAGAGATGGCACCGAGGGAGAACAACGTAAACGCGAACCCCGCTGTTAACAATTGGAATCACACTCGTGAAAGCGTATTGTCGTTGCCCAAGTATCATCAGGCCGGCGCGAGAGAGCATCAGTTACGACGTTTAATGCCCCGTTAATGTGGTGTATCGTAAACGTATACGGAAAAAACGTGGTTAAGTACCGATCTAGCTTGGGAGAGACTTTAGGGTGGCGAAGCAGCCAAGAACAGGCGCTATTTTCGGTGAAATCTCAAATTGATGACCGTAAAGATAATGACACCATTTGTCTAACCTTTCTTTGATGGCAAAGAACTCCTTTTCGTGAGCAGGCCATTTAAGCTCATGCACGCTCACCTTTTTGGAATAAAAAGCTATGGGATGATCGTGGTCACCCAAAAATTGGAATAACACCCCCCCCCTCCCCCAACACACGACCCGGACGCATCTGTCTTCAGAACAAACGGGCGAGAAATGTTGGGCAAGGTCAGCACAGGTGCCGATTGGAGGGCAGCCTTCAGGAGGCTTCTTGTGAGGCGGTCCAGACCCATGGCGTATCCTTTTTGAACAGATGGTTTAACGGGAGGACTATGTCGGCAAACAGATGGATAAAGTAGCGAAAATGGTCCGCAAGACCCAGTAACACCTTGACGGAGAGCGGTGTTGGCCACTTCGCGATTGCCTCCGTCTTGGTAGTATCCACCGCCAACCCTTTAGCGGAAACCGTATGCCCAAAAAAAGTGACCTCCTTGCGAGCAAACTTGCACTTCCCGATGTTTGCGTAGACTTTTTCGGTGCGTAAGGCGGCAAAAACGAGAGCTAGATGCTCCAAATGCTCATCTTATCGAATAACTCATCGATTCGCTGTAATGTAATTTTGGATACAGCTGACTGGGAGTTGACATAACGGAAGTCAAGAACCCATCGTAACAGAACATTGGAGTTCCAGGAACGGATCCATTCTGCGCGACAAACTGGTTCCTGTGGTTGGGTCCTTTTTGGGAATGCCAAAACGGTGGCTCGGTCGAGCGCCCGGTTTCATGTTTATTTCAAACTCCACAGAACGATGCGGAGGAAGCGAATCCGGTAGTTTGGCCGGAAAAGACATCTGTAAATGAATCGAGCAACGACTTTAATTTTGGCTCGCAAGGAACTTCCGTTTCGGAAAAACAAATTTTAATTTGAAAAATTTCTTCGTAATGGGCGGTTTTTAACTTTTTTGAAAACTCGGCAGAGGAAATAAGGACCGGAGCAATCACGTCATCGTGTGGGAGCTAACAACTGTCGAATGAAACGAGATGCGTACGCCAATTGCTGATCGGTTCATGTGTAGTAAAGCAGGGCTTGCCCAGAATTACATCATGGGAATTGTTCATTGGCGACAGGAACGTCAGAAAAATGATACCCATCAAAGGATATATTGGCAACGCCTTTATTCACCTTTTTCTTGATGGTGTTTAAAATGGGGTGCCATTACATAAGTGATATTTAAGCTGAAATATCACAGTTCATTTCAGACTTAATGTCTGAAATGCGAATATTGGATTATAAGTTGTTATAATCCATCTTGAGGACAGATTCTGAATCAATTATCGAATCTAACAAGTAATCTAATGATAAAGATGTCATTAGATCAGTTTTATACTACATGCTACTATGATTAGTCAAGGTCCAATTATACTAGCTAGCTCTTAACCACTCATAAATATATTCACTCTTAAACTTACCTTCTTGTAAACACGTGGCCCTTAAATATATATATATTAATATATATTTAAGAAAGACTATTTCATTAATTAAATAGTTTAGCTAAAGTTTTTCTTAAACTAATAAGGGGGACCTAAATTAATTTGGTCCTAACTAATTACACGCTTCCTCACTGCAATTTTACAGTGTAAGCCAGTAACAGCTAGCCTGTTACACCTGGTAGCACTTTGTGGTCCGTCGGAACGACCACTGCTGACGCGTTCGGCTAGTTAACTAGCGGAACGAAGGTTAACGAGCCGCCGGTTGTCATGGCGACGGCCAGCGATCGTGAGCGTGAGCGACAGCTCGCGCATGATTTATTTAGGGGAAACTCCCCTAACTGGTCACAGGGAACTGTGACCACTGTAATAGAGATGATCCGGACCATAGGGCCCGAGATCATCTCTCTTCTCCGAGTTAAAACCCCGAAGGAAGCCTTGGATACGGTTACCCGTTTCAAGTAGATGTATGTCGATCCTCAGGTGCGTTCCGCAATGTAACGGTCGCAACCTACAGCGCCCACATCTAGTGCGAGCGTTGAAGTGGTAAAGGCGCGGATTTCACCCATTACCGGCGAAGGGGGTGAACCCCTTCGTAGATGGTTCGCAGAGGTGGAAGATGCTCTCTCTGCGCAAAAGATTGTGGACCCACGTTCACAAGCTTATTTCGCCACCACATGCCTAGGCGGTCGCCAGGGCATGGCGATTGAGCCGCAGATCCACTGATGACTCTCTGCGTTCCTGACGTATAAGGATTTAAAAAGCTGAGCTGAAGCTCAACTTCGAAGCTCCAGAAATGGAGCTTAGTTGCCGTGAAGAGTTCATGGAGCTCAAGCAGGGCAAGCTGAGCCTACATGCGTACGCAGAAATACAATATTAGTTATCAAATAGTGTATACGAGCCGGTGCCCCCTACCATGCAGGTCACTGGCTTCATGAAGGGACTGAATGACGGTCCCATCAAACAGAGTCTTTATCGAGTTCCCCCGAAGGCTCTGAAGGATGGTATAGACCAAAGCATCCGAGAGGAATTCAGCATGCGTTCAGCAGCAACGCATGCTGGGGTTAGTCGAAAAGCCCAACAGCCTTTTGACTTTAACATGCCGCCAGTGCAGCATGCTAACCATAACAATTAGTCAAACAGACGAAGTTCACACTTCGTTCCGAGACACCAAAACCCCAGCCAGGGCGCGGGCGGAAGAGGTCCAGAACCGATGGACCTATCGATTGCAGTTGCCTCGACACCGAGGCAACCGAAAAACAAGAAGATCCTTAAATGCAATAGATGCGCAAAGCTGGACCATTACGCCCATGAATGCATGGCGCCGCGGCCGGCGCCACGCTGTCAGCGGGCTGGACAGTCCGCTGGTAAGCGACATCAACAGGGGCAACCCTCTGTTGATTAAAAAAACGGCAACAACCAGTAGGGGCGGGGCGCCCTACTGGACGGGTTATCTCACATGCCGACATCGGGCATGTGAGGATAATAGCCCCAGACGGGACTATGTCCTGTCAGTATGTGCTGGGTGAAGAGAAACTTCTCATCACCCTGGAGGTTAAGCCGCATGGAAACGATGTCCCCATGCGTGCTCTGTTTGACACAGGAGCGTCAAACAATTTCGTTAGAACTGAGGTTCTAACGTCTTAAAACATCGTGGAGATTAAATCTCCACGAAGCATGTTGATCTGCAAAATATAATTGTTTGACGGGGTTGGGTCATGAAAAATATAGCTGTCACATAAGGATTACGGATGCTTAATCCTTATGTGCTTCCTGACAGCCATATTTTTCATAGCCCAACCCTGACATACAGTGATATTTTGCATATTTTGGTTAAATTACTTACGAGCCACCATGTATTGAATGTATATAATTGGTTTTATTACGATGTCAGGAAGGACATAAATTCTGCGGAAAAATATTTTCCAAGCGCTGATTGGCTACTTGCAAGTGTCAGTTGCAAGCAAACGTCAGGAAGCACATAAGGATTACGGGGTAACATCTCCAATCTGAGACACGCTCAATGTAAATGAGTTGGGATAGAGACAATTAGTGATCTTTAAGGATTCATTCAAGCAACATAATCACCATAACGTATTTGAGCAGTTTGTGGCCGGGAATCGGGTTGCTTTTTGATCATGAAAATTGCTAGGTGCACACCCCCCATTTGCTACGCGCACCCCCCCCCCTACGGTTAGGGTTAGGGTTGCACCTAGCAATTTTCTAACGATATTGTGTGCTCGTTGTAGGACTGACTGTGGAATCAATGCGCAAGATCGATCAGCAAGATCTCGCACAGTTGATCCGACCAGTTGGATTTTTCAATCACAAGGCCAAATATATTAAGCAAACTGCTGCAATCTTGACTAAGCAAGCTGAAGCGCAGCGCAAGGATGTTCTTGACATTCCAGATACCTACGAGGGTCTCATCGCTTTGCCTGGTGTTGGACCAAAAATGGCTACGCTAGTGATGGAATGCGCGTGGAACAAGTATGTTTCTCTTCGGCCTGGTAACCTACATTCGTTAACTGTGACGCATGTATTCTTACAGTACCGTTGGAGTTTGCGTGGATACACACGTCCATCGGGAATGACTACGGAGCATGCAAAACATCACGTGCGTTTCATAAAAGTGACATGTGGGATAATGAGTAATACTAGAAAAAAGCCATGAATGAATTACATGCCAAAATTTATATCAATAATCTCTAGTTTTTTTGGTCTGATATTGTATAGGAAGTACCGGTAATAAACTATTTGACTCCAATGTTGTTCTCCAATGTATTAATTCTACAGTGCGACAGAATTGTTGCGGGTCGACAGCGCATCAATAGAAGAGCTGACGCACTGGTTCTCCATTGTAATGGGACAGTGTTCGGTCGCGCGCTCTTGCGTTATGAGCCGTCACGGCGAGGTATCGCTCAACATTGTTCACCACCGGAAGCGTCTGCTGCGCGGCATTCGGCAAGAATGCATCATTCTGTAGAGAGCCGAGCGTCACCCCAATGGCGAAAAACTGCTGCATGTTATTTGGCGCCAGCATTATATACCCAAAGCGGCCTCCTGCCAGTGGTGGCTGGAGTCTGTACACGACATCATCTACAAATGAGCTAGCCGTGATATGTGATGGCCAAATTCGCAACCATCGAGTCCGGGAGCTCACTCCAACCCGCATAGACTGGATTTATGGTTATAAAGACCCCAAATTGGTCGCTCAGCTTGATATCCGAGCCTTCAAAGATGATAAGAGTGTGGCCGCGACGAATTCCAAGCTGTAACGTCACGAGTTGCTGTCCAAACCGACACCGACAAGACTTCGATATCAATGCGATTGGATTCATCAAAGCATGCCCATGCACCACAAGAGGCCAGTTCTTTAAAAAAATTACCCATGGCAATGTAATCGAGAGCTATAGACCACACACTGTTTCGCCAATGCTTTGGCTAAATCTTTCATCGGCTCCATTTTTCTTACTCCCGCTGGACCAGCGGACTTGGTAGGGCAAGAACACTATAGCTAGAATATTAAGATGTTCGTTAAAATGTTGGTGGGTACAGGCACGCACTGGTACAATGTACCGTTTTCTATCCCTTGTTACACACTTTCCCTCAAGTTCTTTTTATGAAACGCACGTGATGTTTTGCATGCTCCGTAGTCATTCCCACGTCCATCGTATCTCAAATCGGTTGAAGTGGGTGGGTACGTGGAACAAGAATAATCCAAAGTCACAAGACCCGGAAAAAACTCGTGTGGTACGAAATATATGGACGTAAGTAACGTCAAGATTTTTTGACAGTGATTACTTTAAATGTAGGAGCTGGAAGACTGGCTGCCAAAAGAATACTGGGGTCCTATCAACCCTTTGCTGGTCGGTTTCGGCCAAACAGTTTGTCTACCGCGCAATCCCAAATGCGGGGAATGCAAGATCCGTTTGATCTGTCCGTCCGCTCATAGCTCAGCAATATAGATTGGACGCTGTCCTAAAATGTATAGGGTGCGGGCAAGGCCTTGTAGAAGACAGCGAAGGATCGGCCTGTTGATAACTTTTCCATGATCTTTTCTGATCGTCTCCGTGGCATTACGAAACAAACAAAATTTGTGTAACCCTAACCCTAACCGTGGGGGGGGGGGTGCGCGTAGCAAATGGGGGGTGTGCACCTAGCAATTTTCTTGATCATAACGTTTCACCATGCTGCTATTCACTTGGTTTTGATGTTTTGACAGTCACATTTAGGAAAAAATTGGATTTCCAAACCTGATCAAGGTTCCTCCAGGCCTATTTAGCAGCATGCCTCGACTGTCCTTGGGCATTCATGAGAATTTAAAACACCTGCCTCCACTCTCTGGTGTTCCAAATGTACAAAGTTTCTTTATGACCTTCGCATGGACCTCGACCTTCCTTCGTTTGATCAAGTTATGAAGCGAAAGAAACTGCTTTTTTTCTACTTCGACTTGAATGGATGGATACCAGACAAACGTGTCACCTCTAATAAATTCACTCTCTTACGACCAAACCCTCTCTATTGCAATGGATTTGTTGGACCATGCGACCTCAGACGACGGCAGATTGAGAAAAAAAAGTGGGACCGAAATGTGACGCAACCAAAGAAAAGTGGCTTGATGATCATATCGCACTTCCTGCTTACTATGTCGTAAGCTCACGACAAACTTGAGTATACCCTTGTAATACCACGTGCAGCATTAGATCCACCAAACGATTCGAGTAGCTCCACTCGTTGTCGTAAACAAACTTGTCATTCAACGCAATGCACGCGTCCGCGTCGAATGTGCTCGAGTGCTCTTGTCGTACAAAAAGTCGTTTGACACTACCTGGTCTTCCGTATACGCTAGGATACCAGCCATTTCGCCCTCTGACGCGGCCTTCTTAGCAGCTTTTTTAATTGCGTCGCAGCCATCGACGCAGCCTTCTCCAAGCGGCATGTCAAATCCACCCACAGACACATCTGACGCCCGTCAGCTTGCCGTTCAGCACCTAAAGCACTTTACCCACTGCCTTGGCAGCACCAGTCGACAATGGGATCATGTTCTGGCCACATCCACGTCCACCAACCACGCCAGGCCTTTCCACCTTTTGCAGGGCCGTCCACAGGCAGTTTGTCGTGCACGCCGCAATTGACACTACAAGTGCTGCTGATTCATCGTATTCCTTATGGTTCACCCCTATCACATCCATCGGAGTGTCGTCTTTGGGTGGCGCAGAAATCACCACCTTCTTGCATACGCCGTCAATGTGGGACCAAATTGCCATCCTTGGTCTCTACCGAACCGTTGAATTTACCGTGTGTCGAATCATACGTAAAAAGATACGCCATGTAATCGAGATCCATACACGGGTCGTTAATGGCCACAACCTTCGTCTTGGGGTTTTCAATAGCAACTCAAGCCACGAGGCGACCAATGCGACCAAAGCCGTTGATACCAATCGCGACTTGCTTCGACATGAGAGTGAGAGTGAAGGGTTGATTGATTGCTGTTGAAATCAGTCGGCGAGTTGGACAAGAAAAGTGCCTGAGTAAACACTTTTAGCAACAAAATCTCCGAGTTACATCACTACTGCGAATAACTCAAGACTCTGAACGAGGTAATCATTCCGCATTGTGCTCACCACTTGCACAACCACTTACTTCACCGACTAGAGATGAAACTTAGTGTTTGCTTCTTCGTAATTCTCCTTGGAGTAGTAATTCCAACTCAGCCGATTCATCGTGAGCCTTCGATCTCCTGGGGCCAAGCCCGAGAACCTGAATCTTGCTCCTTAATTAGTCTGTGTGCAAAAATAGTCTGTGTTCGGAATTAGTCTGGCACAGACTAATTTAGGTGAAGAAGTAGTCCCGATTTTGTTGCATAGACCCGACCTACCCAGCAAAGGTAGGGTGTGGATCTGGACTTGCACGGCCAACTAGCAACCTAAGGCTAAGTTAATGGAATCTCCAGGTGGAAAACCTGGTGAAGAACGCAAACCCCCGGACACGGGTCAGGGGATTAGCGAAACTGCGAAAGCTCATCCAAGCGAGGATGTGCAAGAAGGGGCGGGGAAGCAGGACATCGATGAAGTTGTCCCAGAATCCCCCCTAGAAGACAGAGCACCAGTCGAGGTAATAGAGAAGAATCACACCAAAGAAGGGGATGTGATTGACCTGACCACAGAAGGTGAATCTGGGCCATCCGATATGGATGTAGTAGGGGAGGCGATAGTAGCTCCTCAGGGTGAAGTTAAATCAGTTTCGGGGGCCCCCAAAAAGAATACTTCAGAAGAACTGGCTAGCGTAAAGACGCGGAACAAACCCGGCCTCGTTTACAAACGTGGTTGGACTTAACGCAACAATTGTTTAAGGAAACAGCGTTCTCCTTCAAGCAGTTGAGGGGAAATAGCTCCCACGTGGGAGTTAAAAAGATTGAGTTGACAACTAGTGATTTGGAAAGGTTAATTGATCTTTTTGAATTATTGGTAGTCACTCACAACCTAAGCTGGAAAGTATGGGGCCAGAAAGCTTGGGATGCGTGGAGTCTGGTGCATAAATTGCACAAACCGCTCGATACCATTCTATCCAGAAAGATTAGTAGTTGTCAGGTTGAAGTCGCGGTAAAGGGTCAGAGTGTGCTTCAAGGTTGGCTTCATAAGGTGACAGGTGCCAAACAACCGGTACACCCTGTGAAAGGTTCAAATAAGGCATACATGTTCAATCCCCAGGTGTACTCCCCAGAAGTGATTGACAAGTTGACACGGGTATGTGAGAAAGACTGGATGGGCAAGGACAACAAAAAGTTTCGCAACGGTAGTGATGAGGAGTGGCAAGTGGTCAAGGGTTTAGCTGAAGGAACTATTTTATCTAGAAAATTACCTCAGTTCTTGAGACAGATCATGACTTCTAAGGATAGACTACGACTCATCTTGACTATACGAGTCCGCGTCGAAGGGTGCTTGATAATGGATATGAGAGGGGAAGCAGCTATTAAGAAGGCTTTTCAAAGCACGAAAAGCCTTCAGGAAACTCGACATCGGCGACTGCGAGAGGAATGGACAATGCTCAACTATGGGAAATGTTGGCCAAGGTAAAGTCGATCACTTATAATCCATCGGATCACTGCCTCTATCTATATTTTCTAACTAGGGAAATAGCAAAAAGGTATGTCAATGTGTCAGTACCATATCATAAGCAGGTACACAGTCTCAAGAACGTACATGGAAAGGAGAAACCTGATGAGCCGGTACGGTCTCGGAAGATTGCAAGGACGAGATCCGGGCTGGGTTTTCAACCTGACTATGTGATAATATTACGTAATGTCACCCGGAACATCGACATTATAAAATTGCATGGATTTCTTCAATCGATAATTGAAGTTGATTTTCGATTCGAAGAGCTGGATTTGGGGGGGGGCTCTCTCAGCTACTTCATTGGATTGGGAAATTGTAGTGGATGCAAGTGGATGTCCAAAGAAATTACGTCACATCTGGCGGCTCATCTGGTGTGAGACGGTGTTGACCTTGGAGCACCCAGGCACACGGGGAAAATACACTGTATTCGATGTGGGGAAGCTGGACACCAAGCGCGGGGTTGTACAGTAATCCAAAATAAATTACTAACGGATAACTGTAAATCGGTGTCGGTGGAGGATGTGGACCAAATTGAGTCACCAGAGCCAATCTTCGAAAGCATGGAGGCTTTAATTAAGGAAGTGCGGGAAAACTGCACAAAACATGACGAAGCACAGGACGTGCGACGGAAACAGGCACGTGGAGAAAACGTAGGATCAAGTAAGCCAGAAGCAGTAGTGGTTCAATCACAGGAGGAGTCCAACAGAAGCCGGGCAGACGGAACAAATGAAACCACAACTGGCTCAGAGGAGATGGTGGACGGAAACAGTGGGCGGGATAGCACGCAAAAAGATGAATGGATGACAGTAGTTCGAAAATGTAAACGGCCTAGTCAAGAGCAACAGGGTCCTACAATAGGCACTCAAGTTCAACCTGACGACACAGCCTGTGGTACCGGAGGTTCAAATCCCCAAATTAAAGGGGCTACACAGGAAAAGGAAAAATCACTGGTGAGAAACAATCAACCCGAACCCGACCCCGAGCCGAGGGAAGAATCAGAAAAAAAAACAAGTTCAACCAAGAGAGACAAAAAAAGGAAAAAAGGCACTCAGGAGAGACAAAAATCCAATACCGATTTATTGGTACTGGAAGGTCAAGCCATCCAAGAATTGAAATGCATCAATAAGGAAGTATTCAACATTGAAGGCCCTCTCCAACCATTCGGATGGGACGATACTGAGTCGATTAGTGGGAAAATGTATCAACTTAAGGAGTCAATAATAGCGATGGGACTTCAACAAGTACAGACGCCATCAACCGGAAACTGTCAGGCGTACAGCATTGTACAAGCACTGTACAACTCATCGTTGGAAGATAAACCCCAGATACTCGAACGGGCAACGGCAACACTAAAGTCAGGATGCGTAGCGCGAGGTTTGATGGATTTTTCTGCTAAATTTCTAGCGGGAGTGCGTAAACAATCTTTACGCAGCTTAGACAGAAGGTATGATAAAATATCGGCCAAACAATCAGAAGTGGCTTTTAAGGAATACTTGCACGAGTATGGCACTAGTCCGTCGGCATTAGCGGCAACGGTAAGTTACAAATCGTGGGGAAGTAATGACACTTTATTATGTTTAGGTACGATGTTACAAAGGCACATTTATATACTCAGCGTGGACCCAATGAGTGGAACATTAGGGGCTATTCATTACGCGCCTGAGACACGGATAGCCCAGAGGAAAAAATCGCAACATGTGGAGAGTTTCCACTGACGTTGGCACACTGCGTGCAAGAAGTGACACGTATGAAAGCAGAGTGGAGGAATGTTGAAGGGAAACTCCCTCTCATACTTCATTTCGAAAATGCTCATTATACGGCATATGTGCATGGATGGCGAACTACGGGAGATGTAACCTCGGGGTACACGGAAGTGCAGGACGTTGAAATGGGCGATCCGGAGGTGCTAACAGAACAGCAAGGAAATATTAGGACACGAGAAGGGCGAGTGAAGGTGGCCAGTGAACAGAAACAGGAGAAAGAGGATGAACGGCAGCTTGTAACAGTCGACCAGGGGATGAGTGAGGATATGGGAGTAGAAGCCACACGCACATTACATGCCCGGATCAATTTCCTACTACAAGAAAAGGACACCAGTCGTCAGGAGTTACTTAGGTCTCTAACGGATACAGTGACGGGCCTTCCGGGACCCAAGCAAGCGGAAATACTATCATCAAATTTTCGCGATGCGGTAGTACGATGATTCGTAGTTGATACACTGAGAGTGGACGAGAGTACGCTATTGGAGTGGCATAATTTCACTAACGGGACTCTATCGCTGGAGCAGGGTCCAGTGCGAGATCAGCCAGAGATAGAGGACGCTGAACAAGGGCGAATCAGGAAGAAAAGAGCAGTGGAGCAGACTTATACCCATTCAGGGGTAGACAAGCATAACGATGCGGAGCCAGTACAAAGAGAATTGTTTGATTCATTACAGGGGGTAGCCACACCATCGGAACCTCCAGATGAGCCTGACATTACATCATAACAAGTCTGGGATTCCATGAAGTCGAAGTGGCATCACCAATTAAACACGCCGTTCCCAACATTCGACTCCTCACATGATGATTGGATGCGGGCTGCTAAGAAGGACAAGCTCGCATTTCTTCAATTATTGGAGTGTTTCAGGCACCTCATCTCATCATAACACGCCTTAGCAGAGACGTGATATGTGAGTTAGTCAAGGACTGGAGGCAACAGTACTGGGACGCAATGATAATGATCAGTACGAAGGCGGATGCTAACTCTAACCCTCAATGCTTGAAGTTATTACAGGACTGGGCCAGTCGAGTGCATATGTTGGAAGGAGACTACCAGAGAGCGGCGATGAGGGCGAGCAGGCAACATTGAAAGGAACTCAAGGAACATGAGTATGGTCATAATGCTTTGTGAAAGCTATGTGCTCCGCAGAGACACTACAATTTCGCAGTGACGGCGTTATGTGCGAATGTGTATGGACACCACATCGCGACGATTTTGGGAGAAGCGGCGTTACCCTCGGACCCAATCTGGATCAAGATCAGAAGGTTCCAGTCGGCCAGAATGAAAATTGAATCGTTCGCAGGACTAGCGTACCGATTGGACAAAGATGATCCTACTGTGTGGAAAGACCTTACGACATATTTTCACGCAACACTAACCAACATGTCTACGAATGTAGGGGAGGTGGAAACGGTAGATATGGAAGTGACAGGAGTGGGGACGCATAAGAGGGAAGAGCCCCCGTTGAGTTACTAGGGCGTGCCACGGGACTTAACTCAGTTACTCTGTATCAGCCATTCTAGCGAGAATGGACGCATACAGTAAGCAGACAGTGGCAAAGACTAGGTGACATATCGCGATCAAGGGTAGAAGGACACAAGGGAAGTACTGACGAGGATTTCAGGGTTATTACCCAGAATGTACGTGGATTTTCCGTGGGGTCAAGAAACCAGTGGTTGCAATCTTGGAGAAACATACCCGTAGGTAATAGGCCGGTGTGCATTTTTGTCCAAGAAACGCATGTAACCAGTCAGAAAGAGGCAAGTGAACTGACAGAACAGTGGCAGCGTATATGGCGAGTGGATGGGCAGGTGCAAACCCTGGCTTATTGGAGTGTTGAACAGACAAAAACTGGAGGGGTAGGTATTTTATTGTTTCCTAACCTAGCTATGAAATTTCAACCATGGCAACAGGGTCGATGGACATCGCGAATCATAGCTCTAGAATGGGGACGCTGGAAATTTGTTAATCTGTATGCGACCTCAGACACGGAAGTGAATCGTGCGATCTTTTACCGTAGTCTGGCACTCTGGAATTTCGCTAAAGAAAATTTCGTGATGGTGGGAGGCGACTTCAACTGCGTGGAGACACCTATTCTGGACAGACTCGGGAGCTGTAGGGGTAGGGTAGCGGAATGTCGAGACTTAACCACCTTGTTGAAACAGAGTCATCTACAAGACGCTGCGCTGGTACAATTTTCGGCCTGGACAGTGGATGATATGGCAGATTTTGCGGGTTTCACGTTCTGGAGAGGAGACTCCGCAAGTCGATTGGACAGATTTTACATTCCCGAAAGGTGTTCCGAATGGGTTCAACAGGTGATCACTAGTACACCTGGGGTACCGTCTGACCACGAGCAAGTAGAGATATACATGCGACGACGGATTATTCAGGAGCAAGGTACTAAGAACAAAAACTTCCGGTTGCAATACCCCATAACGGGAATTGGACGCAAACGGGCAGTGAAGGAGATCCGTGCACTTATGGATCAGAAGACCGGGATAGTACAAACAGGAGCAGCCAAATGGGAAAGATTACGGTTTTTCTGGACGCAGTCAATAGTGCAGCTAAGGAGGCGTGAGGCTCAGAGAAGAAAACGGAAAGCGAGGGATCTGGAACTTGCTTTATATGGTATGGTCACGACGCGTGAGCAAGTCCTGATGATCACGGAGCATGAAGTTATCCGCGAGAATCAGGTAAGATTAGGTAAGCGGTTTCGTAGATCTAACGAATCAATTCGCTGGATTTTCCGTCGGACAGCAACATGGGAGCGGGATCAACGGGTGAGAACCATCACTATCGATGATCCCACTTTTGATCAGAGTACGTATCATAGCATCCCAGACAAATTTGACTGGACCTGGAAAGCTGTTCTCGGGAGATCCCATAGTGGAGTAAGCACAGAAGACATGACTAAGCAGCTGGGATATTTTGTTAACGGTTGGACAACACGGCAGGTGACAGATCGGAAAACGACCGGCTGTTGGCACCGATATCAGTAGATGATATTCATGCAGCGATCAAGGCATTGGAACGACGAAAGGCGGCTGGACCGGATGGATTGAATAATGATTTTTATAAAGATTTCGAACAAGACCTGACCCCGGACTTGGAAGTGGTATACAACGATATCCTGAATGGAGCTGATCCCCCAGAGTCCTTTCTTGAGGCAATTATTATACCTCTCAAGAAGAAAGGGGAATCGTCCAATGCTATGGACTACACACCAATATCGCTTCTACAGACAAGTTATAAAAATTTTGCCAAGATCTTAGCGCGACGACTCCAGAGTTTCTTAGGTCGGTCGATTGGAGATTCACAGCAGGGTTTCGTACATGGACGTCGCATGGATAGGGCAGTGGTGATTATGATGTCAATTTTGCAACAATATGAAAACGCAATGGAGAAGACTGAAGAACATAGTGGAGGAATTTTGTTTATTGATTTGCCAAGGCTTACGATACCGTGGATCGACATTTTCTGATGGCAACGCTAACTAAGTTTGGGTTCTCGCAACGATTTGTCGATTTAATGTGGGCCCTCCACAATGGAACGACCGCCCGGTTTCTAGTGAATGGCGAGCTGTCGGAACCACTGGAAATCGTATCCGGAATCAGACAGGGCTGTCCTTTAGCACCGCTATTATTTCTTTTAGCGGTCGAGCCGCTGGGTATGGCTATTGCACAAGCATGGGGATTACAAGGATGTGCCATACGGGGAGATGATACGAACGTTATGCACAAATTCTCAGCGTTCGTCGACGACTCGATGATTTTCTTTGCGCAAGGGACACAAGTAAATACAGCGCTGGCAATTGTCAAACAATTTGGGTACCTTTCCGGATTGAAGATTCAACCTGCGAAAAGTAATATCGTGTTTCTCGAGACCACCCATCAACGGGACGAGTGGTGTGGTATACCGGTAGTGAAGAAGAATGATACCATCCGGTACCTCGGGTACCAGATAGGAAGAAAACAGCTAGCGGAAGTCAACTGGGCGGTACGTATTCGAATGCTCCAAAGACGGTTACTCACGGCGACTAAATGTGGCACAACAGTGATGGACCGAGTAACATTGTTCAATGCGGTGGCAATGCCGGCGATTTTATTCACAGCGAAGATGTTCCTGCCTGACGATACTACTTATAAAGAGCTGGTACATTTACAAAAGCAGTTTCTTTGGGGTGGCCAAGTATCAACAGAACCGAGTAGGCATAAAATCTCGCCTCATTTGTTGTATATTCCGAAGGATGCAGGCGGGCTGGGTCTCATTTCAATTCCGGTCGCAGTACATACGCTAGCAGTCAAGGAAGCGATGATGTGGCTATTGGAGCCTCGTGACCGTTATTCTCAAGCGTGGAGGAATTGGTGGCATATGTTGCAGCCTAATAACACTAATTTATGGATTTCTCCATGTTACTTTCGTAAATACAAGGGGAGCACGGGAAACATTATGTTGCCGGCACAAGTTCAGCATCACTTGGCACGATACTTAAGTCCAGCGCAGGAGACTTTTTCACAGATAGACAGGTACGTGAAGGCTTATCTTCAAGGTTTAAGGCGGAAATGCGAAACACAGTATGTGGAGCCAGCAACGGGAGTTACATACGGGGAGAACATTACGGTTCGCGGGGATTTGGACGAGATCGAGTGGCATGGGCTTTGTCCGGACTATGTGAATACCTTTTGGGGCACGTTTCACTGGAATGATAATCCGTGGATTTCGGAAGGGATGGGACTATGTCTACCTCGGCAGAAATACGATAGACTACCGGTGTTGACAATACAAGAGTTGGGCATTACGAGGGTAGCGGCGGACAAGTATCAGTGGCAGGTAAAGCACAAGGGATTGATAGGGCACACTAGAGCTAAGGTGGGGAGGTGGTTACTCTCGATCATACTGTGCTCTCCAAGAGTGCCAATTGGAGAAGATATTGGGTATGCGGGGCCGTTACGATTATTGTGGACACCGGATATCTGGACCAATGTTACGTGGAAACCGGACGCCAGTCGTCGAATACTGGGGGTATGCAACACAACGCAAAATCAATGGGTTCTCTTACAACGCAGTGACGGATTTACTGGGATTGTGATTTGACGAATTCAGCGGACAATGATGCAAGCAGGAGAGAACAAGCAAGAGAAGGGGATGAGTTACGGGGCTTGGTATGTGCAGCACACCCGGCTATTCACGGCTTTCCATGGTGGGTGAAGGAAGGCATATCGTATGTGAGCATTAAGCAGTGGTTGCGGCGTTCCTTTCGAAGAGTATACTACAGATTGCTAACGCGAGGTTTACCGCAGATCGAGCAACGTTGGGAAGAGAAAACACAACAAGCAGACAGGAATTTGTATATGCAGGATCAAGAACCAGCGGCATTGTGGCAGCATGGCAATTTACTCTCGGATTATCAACTCTGGTGCATGTATAGAGCGGCCACGTTCCAGCTCAATGTCCACTATGATGGATACAATCAACAAGGAGGGTGCACTATGGATCGACAATGTAGCGCACCCGGGAAAGGGGTCACACATATTGTGTGGGGGTGCAGTCTGGCCAAAACATTTTGGATTCGACTTCTTAGTAGCTGGAACGGCTGGTGGATGACAGAACAGGAGGTTCTGCAAGCACAACGTCATTTCGCGACACGAGAAGCGCCAAGAATTTCGGAAAAGATGATGGACAGATTACGGAACAGATGTGGTACAAAAGCGGAGGCGTGTAGCGTGGGATTAAAACGACTTTGGTGGGCTTTCTGTTCGATTGGGATGACCTGGATGTGGCAGTTACGAAATGAGACAGTGCATCAAGGCGCCCACAAGTCGAAGTATGAACACTTCCACACCGTGTGGAATAAAACAATCGCGCAGATAACTGCTGTTGCGGTGTATGAACAGCAACACCCCAGATCAAGATTACGGGGGATCAAACTACAGGTTTGTTTGGAATGCTTCCAAGAAAGTTTACGTGACCATTCAAGTGATCAGCGCAAAAGATTAAATTCCCGCACGCAGAGTGATAAGCGATCAGAGATAGGATTACAAACTGCTCTTAGGAAATATATTGTAGCTAATAGTTAAGAGACTAAATAGACTGCGAATTAGCAACAACTAATTTAGGTGAAGAAAAATTAGTGAGCTCTCAAAACTTCCTAATTAGTCTGGCACTGTTGGCCCCCTGTAGCATACATTAGGTACAACGTACCGTAAAGAATGATGTCTAAAGCAGAGCAGCTTCATAGAGGGCGGAGGCTTCCTGCAAATCGATCCCGCTGATATCAATGGTTTTGAAGACGCTCTTGCTGAGGTAGAGATATACAAAAAAGATTGATACAGGTCAAGAAAAATTAACCATTATATTTTTGAACACTTTTTTATCTTGTTTTCTTATAAATCTTTGTAACTCTGGTAATAAAACCGTACCATACACCGAAAAGAACGGAAAAGTGCGGGCACCTAAAATCGAATTTGTATGGGGTCTTACCCTTGCCTGTGCCTTACGGGCATTGGCTAAAATCAAAACTTACACAATCCTAATAAGGTAAAAAACTGTACGAAATAAGGCTACATATTTTATAATATTCTAAATCAAGGTAAATGCATCAATTCAAATGTGAAAGCAAAATTTAAGTCACTGAGCCCTGGGTCGACCGTTGGTCCAAGTAGTAAACGTGCCATAAGCATTCTTGCGGGTGAAAATCGTTATGAAGAATGTTTGTTGCTCATGTAGAACCATCTGTACTCAAACTATCCTGTCAAGTCGCTGTGTCTTGCATACGAAGAGAGAGATCGAATAGCAAATTTGTTACTTCTTCCCAGGCAACTGATAAAAGCTTAGCACTTCATGTTTTATCTGTGACTACACACGTATTGCAGAGTGGGACAAACCTCTGTCAGATGTGAGTTTCGTGTAGCTTAGTGGCCAACAAATATGTAACCTCTAGTCTATTTGGCGTCATTTTCTTTGACTTTAGGTGACCAGATATCCTCTCAAGGCCAAGAAAAAGGATTTGAAAAAAGGATGTTATCTGTGTTACAGTGATTTCTTCATCGGCCGAGGCATTACAAACATCAACAAGAGGCAAGCGAAGAACGACAAAAAGCAGCGAGAATACTTCTCCATCACACTGGACGTTACTGAGATTCAAACGTCCAGAGGAAGGTCTGTTAGCTGTGGGAGGTTTTCCATATCAATGTACAATACAGACAGCGATACAACGGGTGTTCTCCTTTTCTTACGATCCTTTCGTGTTTTGCGCAACAGATGAGCGATCGTAACAAGATACCTCCTTATTCAAAACGAAAGACATTCATGGACACCCGACTCCTGGACATACTTGACAAGCCTATGCTATTAAAATCCGGAGACCAATGTAGTGCCACTGTCTGAGGAAGACAAGATTTGGAAAATGCAGCCGATCTTTCTATTGAGGCGGTCTTTGAAGACTTGGCCCTTACGCACAAGGTTCTATCGGATCTTGAGAATTACGTGCCGAAGGAATGTGTTATTGCAATCAATACGTCAGCCCTGCCTATTGCTGACATTACGTCTGCTTGTAAGCGCCTGGAAAACGTGATTGACGTTCATTATTTCTCGCCTGTACCCAGCATGCCACTGCTGGAAATTATTCGCCATGCCGGTACAAGCGACGTTACCGCTTGAAAGGCGGTTGATTTGGGACTTCGCCAAGGTAAGACTGCTATCGTGGTGAAGGATATGCCATGATTTCCGATGTAGCGTTTAGGGTAACAAGTTGTAATGTCACAGTGCTGTAATACGCAAAAGAAGGTGGGCTGGAGTTTATTCCATCGCCATTTTATTTACTTTTTTAACACTGAGTAACTGTACACATAGTGGCCCCAATTCCAGCAAACCTGCCGTGTATGGTTCGATCCCAGAAATCGCTAGTAATTGGTCAACTGTGGGTGGCAGCTCGACTTTGTAGTTCTTCACCACGTATTTCGCACCAGCATGCAACATCTTAGCACACACCCTAGCCCAGCCCACAAAGCATTCACTTCCTGCAGTCACATCAAAATTCACTACGTATTGCCAATATATAATTGCTTGAACACAAAACTCAGCCACGCACATCTTCAGTTGCTTCAGAAGGGGTTGGAGACCCCTGTATTTTCCAGCGCAATAAAAAAATCCACCACGGTATCGACACGAGTCTGCTGAAGCACGATCTCTGATACCCACATCTCGTAACGTGTTACTCGTCTTGGCTTTGCTTCATCTATGTCTTGTGTAATAGAAGCAGCCTTATATACTTCCTCCTGCTGTACTTGCGAATTTTACGCATCTAAGCCACCTGCTGCCACACGAGTTCGGTTTCGTTTGGCTGGTATGTGTTGCCGTCGTCAAATATGGAGGTGGATCACCTCGCCACGGAAGTTTTCGGCGGTTCGCGTCATACATTTTAAGTAGCTCTGAGCGAATGGCCAGCAACTCCGATGGCCTGAAATCGTGTCGGTCAACTTCGTGTAGACTGCACAAATACTTCAAGTCGCATTCAATTGCATCAGAAGCTTCGTTTTGGTAAGATCCTCAATGTCTGGTGGACCTGCAGAATATTATCTTTTCCTCGATCCGGAAAACTGTGTGGTGTGAGTGTAACAGGATTACATGTACCGTATTTTCAAAATGAATGTACCTCGTTTTGTGAATTGTTCGTAATTCCTTGTAGTAGCAGCGATAACATGCTATTCAAAATATTCTGGTCCTATTGGTCGAAATAAAATCACCTTTGACGGGTGGCCGAACTTTTTCGATGACCGCACTCTTCCGTTCTTTTCGGTAGTTTTAGGCAGCCTTTAGAGCTGTGACTAGCCTGGTCAAAAACTGACTCGGCGTTACAGAAGTTATTATTACTTGGCAGCCTATCATCAATCTTTTTTAGAAAGGTCCTGTTGAAATTCGTTGTTCATAGTAGACAGTCGAACGTAGACCAGTAGGTGACTTTAGCTTGATGTTGATAATTGAAGAAATAATGCAAGGTTGTAGTTAATAATGCAATGTATATTGAGAAGTGATTGTCGGCTAACTATTCGATACCTTCTACCGCTCTTAATCCTATTCTTGACTTGCATAACCATCCCCACATCCCAGGAAACTCATGCGACTTCAACTTCGACTTTGTGTGTTTCTATTAAAAATAGAAATTTGATATTCAATACCGAAACCACTGTGTACCAGTTTTGTACCACTTTCGTTGGTGTAAAGTACCAAAATACCTTAAACGCTATTTTGTGCGATACCCGAATTTTCTAACACTCCTTCTCAGTGTGAATTTTACATTAGTCCAATTCCATTGCGTAATTTTGCGAGCTTCGGATAAGGTAGGGCCTTCGTCAAGATATCTGCCATCATATCGTCCGTAGCGCAATATTGTGCTTTGATTTCTCCATCTTTCATTTTTGACATCATGAATTTCAATCGGATGTCAATATGTTTTAATTTTGAAAATCCATCGTTTTCGTTCATGACTTTGATTGCTGACTGATTATCCATGTGAATAAACATTGGCTTTTCCACTTGTATTCCAATTTGTTGTAGGATTTCCCTGCAACCAAGCATCTCCACTTCGACTTTGGACGCAGCGTAATACTCGGCCTCCATGGTGGATAACGAAACACCTCCTTGTTTTTCGCATAACCAGTAAATTATCATTCCGTTTAGCTGGATTATGCCGCCGGTCGACGATTTTCCATCGTCTTTAGACCCAGCGTAATCGGCGTCGCTGTAACCTTCGATGTGGTGTGTGGTCTCGCTTTTGTTGTCTTCATATCCCATGTGAAATTTTAACTCTTTTGTGCCTTTTAGATATGTCAAGACACGTTTCGCCAAATTCCAGTCAACCATTGTTGGAGCGTGAGTTCTTCGCGTGGCCTTGTGCACCGCGAAAGAGATATCCGGTCGTGTACATCGTGAAATCCAGAGTAAAGTACCAACCAAAGATTGAATCTTCTTTATCGAAGGCATCTTACCTTTTGTTGTTTTTTTCAAAAAATTCTGATTTCCAGGTTGAGGTCTTCGTATTCGCTGTTGATCGGTGTCTTCACAGGGTTTGCATCTACAAGGTTGTATTCTCGAAGCATGTTTCCAATCATGACTTCTTGATCTAACGTGTATCCGCTGTTTTTGTCGTATGTGACTCTCATTCCTAGGAATTTTGAAACTTTGCCCAAGTTTTTGATCTCCAGTACTTTCAAATCGTTGAAAAAATCATCCACGAGCTCCTCCTGCGTTCCAGTCACTAGCAAGTCGTCGACGTAATCTCCTACGATAGTGGTAGCGTCGTTAATTGTCTTGAAATATAAACACATGTCTGTGACACTTTGTTTGAAATTCGATTTCAGTAATTTTCCATGCAAAAGTTGATTCCAGAGTCGCCCTGCTTGTTTTAATCCATAGAGATTTGTTCGTTATTTCAAGACCATTTTTTCTTCATTAATGGCTTCGTCAAAACCTTTAGCCTATAGGTTCATGCGTTGTGGTATGTGTAGGTAGATCTCATGTTCTGTTTCCAGTGCTTTCACGTAAGCGTTTGGTATGTCGCCGTGCTTCGCACAAACACATTAAGTTTTTGACAAAGCTAGGATTAGCTTGACAGTTCCAAGCTCCATCACCGCTGCAAAGGTTAAATTGTAGTCGATCCCAAGTCGTTGTTCATTTCCACAGGCCACACGTCGTGCTTTATACCGATCGATATCTCCATTTTCATCGGTTTTTGTCTTGAACACCCATTTGGTGTGCAGCGGGCGGCAATCTTTCGGTTTTTCTTCGATCGTCCACACTTCGTTACGTTCAAGCGCCGATATTTCTTCATCAATCGCCTTCACCCAGTTCTCCTTGTTTCTACTCTTCATCGCTTGTCTGAAACGTTTTGGATCCACTTCGGAAATAAAATTTACCGTTTCAATTTGTTCATCTCTTGTTTGAATTGTGTCCTCTTTGTCCGCGATTTGGTCACCAATATCTTCGCTCGGCGCTTTCTCCTTCTGTGTTTTGGCCTTCGTGTATCCTCGCGTCTGGTGTCTTTCTCTTTGCCACGACTTCTTCTTCGCCTGTCCATTTTTGTTTTCACTTCTTCTTGCTGTAGTTTTATGGTTCGACGTTTGTGCTCCTTCTGCTTCCAGATCACGACGTACTTGTTCGTTTTGAGTGTGGTAAAGCGATCAGAAAATGTTGAGAATGAAGTAGATCACGCATGGCCTTTGATTGGTGACGATGGAACACCCATCAACATAAGACGGTTGATGGGTGGGAAAGGCCGATCGCATTTACGATGAAAAGGTGGCGGACAACGGGTATTCGCGATGTGAAGAAATCAGCCAAGTACTGTCACTACGCCCAGTCCCAGACACTGATGGAACGGTGGAGATCACGATCATGATCGTGATCACAATTACTAAGTGAAGTTCCCGTGGATGTATAACGAGTTGGCAATACAGCAACTGTTGACATGACGCATCAGGGACAGCCATCTAGCCGATCTATGAACCGTGCAGTTGTGAAGTTGATTATGACACGAAGTTTCGGCCCGATCGGCCGAGCCAACTGATTATGCCCAAGATATGAAGATCAGATGTGGAATGAAATGGGGCACGTGGAATGGCGAGTTGTGTGAGTGATGATGACCGATGGATTTGTCCGAGGATGACGTGACAAGGCTCGATTAGGCCCAATCAGCCGAGATCGGTGTGATATGGTTGCCCCGACAGGGTATGAGGGTCGGAAGTATGGCTGAGCAGATGAATAAAGTCGTTGTGATGGTGACCCAGAGAGTTTCCGAGGTGATCAAGGGCTGATCGCCCTGATCACTGCCTGATCACTCGGCTGATCGCTATGCCGATCGTGATCGGGGCTGATCAGCCTCAAACCGGCGTCCAGACGCGAAGGCAGGTGAAGTTCTCAATTAAGTCGGGCTGGATATGAAGTGAACAAGTGTCAGAAGGGCAGATCTCAAGTGGTTTCCAAGTCGTTTATCGAAGATCGGGATGGGTTGAAGATCTTTATAGGAGTCGGGTCGTGATCAGGGCAGAAGTGGTACAGATCAGCTTGAAGGTGCAGCTAGGATGGGCAAGGTGGTGCTATGCAACCGTGCGACGAAGTAAATAGGTTCGAAGTATAGATCAGGCATGAGTTGGTGTATGGTACACAGGTATAGGACATTGCATATATAATAACAGGTTTTGATTTTCCCCCTAAGCAAAGAGTCGCTCCGCCACGTGTTGCGGTCATTGGGAGCACAGGGTTGACTAGTCCCCTCTTGCTCAACTAATTCCCGGTTAAGACGCGCTTAGACGCATTTTGGCTTACCGGAAGACCCCCGACGGGTTTGTTTAGGTGATCGAACCTCACCCTCAACGCACACGTGTTTGGAACACGTCATTAATATTGAAAATTTTTTTGTGGAGATAACGTTTGTGGATTACTGTGGAAGATCGTGGTTTGATCGCGTTTTCTTGGTTTCTTATAATCTCTCTCATTGGCTGGCCTGATCGGACGAACTTTCCCGATCAGTGCCTAGATACCGATTAAGTATCAACCCCAACCCGTTCTCCGGTGAAGATTTCCACCCGAGGACAACCCCCGTCTCGAGAAGGTCATCCCCTCCGACCTGATCAAGAAGAGTGCACAAGGAGCTGTGGGAGGATATGTCCCCCGCTGGATGTTTAAAGGCGAGCATCCTTAAGACAAAGAAATCGTCTATTACACCTTTAAAGGTGTTCGAGGGTGCTGCATACCTTATGGAAGGAATGGCGCCGGAAGTACTGGGATTAATAACGAGGATGCGGCGAGATCATCGTTTTCGTCACCGAGTCCACCTGAGTGAGTGTAACCACCCCCGATCAACGGGTACACAAGGTGAGATGAAGTTGAACATAGATCCTGACGCGCATGAGGACCGGCCAGATGACCAGGAGGATCAGATCAGTCACCATAATGGTGATTAATCTGATTCTGATGCTGATCAGGATCGACGGAGTACCCCCTCCGATAGTTGGTCGTCCGGGCCAGTGGGTATCCGGATTCCGCCCAAGACTTCGGTCATGGATTTGGAAATCGGCTCCACCACATGAGCTTCGTTCAAGGTATTTATATTCTTGATGTGTTGCGTTGCAACCACCTTTTGTTCGTCCTTGAGGTACACTTTATATCCCTTGACTTCTTCACTTTTGACGACGATTACTCAAATTTGAGCGCGATGCGCGAGCGAATTTTTTTCGGGATTTCTGTAAATCGTACAGGGTGAACCGAATACAACAATTTCTCCAAGGTTTGGTTTCTTTCCAGTCAAAACTTCATAGGGTGTCATGCTTCTTGTGTTTGATTTCGTAGGGCTTCTGTTGACGATGTATGCGGCATATTGAACCGCGTCGCCCCTAAACGAAAGGTTTAGCCCACACGAAAAAAACCATGCACCTTGCCATGTTCACATTTGTCCTATGCATCCGTTCAGCTTTTCCGTTACTCCACTGATTGTTTACATCGCTTATCTGTCTTACCACTCCTGTTTGTTTGCAAAACAGGTCCAGGTTCTTGTATTCAAGTCCTCCATCTGTCCTTAGTAGATGTACCTTGCAGTTGGATTAACGCTCGAAAAACGCCAGGAAATGTTCGAAAAATTTCGCCGCCGCGTCTTTGGTCTTCGCCAAAATACTCGTACATAGTTAAATTTTAAATCAATAAAGTTGATCAGATATCGATTCCAGAATCTGTCTTTGGGCGTTATTGGCCCTTTCAAGTCAGAGCAAATGACGCCCCCAATGCGGTCCGTTGGCGCATTCAAACCACTGTCTTGCTTGGACTTCGCATTTTTAGTCTGCTTTCCTTGTGCACAGGTCAAGCATGTCATTCTTTTAGTGTCGGTAAGATTTATTCCGAAACTCTAATCTTTTGCCATGTTTTCGATCGCGTTGATACTTTGGTGCCCCAGGCGCGTATGTAAACGCATAAGTGTCCCTTCTTGAAGAGTTTGTTCTTGGTTGTTTTCTTTATCTTGAAGGATCGCTATCACTTGATCTCCATTGAAACTTTGTCACTTTTCTACTTTCACATCCACTGTGAGTACTCGACTAGTTTTTTCAACGGAAAATATTCCTTTCCCGGATTGTTAGTGCACCATTACTCGTTTTCCGTTCTTATAGTCTAGGTGACACCCTTTGTCTTCGAGGAGTCCGTACGACAGAATGTTTTTCGCTAAGTTTTCCACAAAGTAAACATTCTCTAGTCGTATCACATTTTTCTTGTCATCAAGGTGAGTGGTGATCGTCACCCACCCCTTTTTGGTGACTTTCAACTTCATTCCGTCGGCTTGGTAGCATGTCCCTTGGAATCTTCAGCTTCCTGCAGGTACGAGAGGTTGTTCACCAGGTGCATGCTTGCTCCACTATCGAGGTTCCACCTTGTATCGTTGCTGTCTTTACTTTCAGTTATACTTAATGTAACGTCCACTTGCCTAGAAACTTTGCTTCGACATTTGTCTTCGGTGTGCCCTATCTTCCTGCAATTTTTGCATTTTTTGATCTTGGGTTTTTGCACCACGTAGTTGATAGTTTCGCTTTGACGACTTCTTCCTTGTTGTCCGTCGTTTTCAATCGCCTGAGCAAATTGACATAGCTCTTCTGCTTGACGAAGATAGTCTTGTCTTGAATGGTTGTATCTGGATAGTAGTATTGTTTTCAATTCACTAGAAGCATAGTGAACTATGTTTTCGAGTACCAGCGGCTCACTTCCTCCGACAGCTTCTGTAATTGCCACAAGGTACAGGTCATGTTCATTCCATTCCTTTTCGGATGTTTTCTTGCCGTAAGGAGTTTCAGCGACTGAGCCGGCGATATGGTTGTATGAAAAGCCGATAACATTCGATTCATGGCATGAACCAAGCTTTGTGATTCGTTCCACCATGAATCGACTTGTCGGTTATAATAGCTTTCAGCCATACCGCTTAGGTAATGGCTGAGTAGATCCACTTTGAAATCTTCGCCCCAGCCCTCATCCTTGACCTTCATTACACGTTGGGCCGCAAAGGTCGCACCGCCTCAACACTTCTCTTGAAATTGAACCTGATCAGACCTTCCTACGCTGATTCTGGATGAATCCATCAACTGTCATCGCTTGCCCTTGCTTAGTAAGGCTTGTACGGCTCACCACCCCATATATCCCGCTTTGTCCTGTACCCGATCTTCATATTCTAGGGAGGAGTTTGGTGACTCGGCTGATCGGGCCGAGATTTCCATATCACATTCGACTTCAACATCTGTACCATCCACGACTCATTCAGATGACCGGATTCTGCCGTTTCTGATATACTACTCCGTCATTGACGCTGTACATCAGGTTCGTCTCGGTTGATCTAGTCTTGAACGTCCACGTGAACTCCACCCGACATCTAATATCCCGATCGGACCGTGACACTCGCTATTCCATTAATATCCGGGACCAGGCGTAATAACGGTATTCTTCTTATTTCTTCCCACTCACAACAGCCCGTTGTCAACCACCTTTTATCGTGTACGTAATCAGCCCGTCCACTCATCAAACGGTCTCATCTTGATGGGTGGTCCCTTCGTCATCAATCCACGGTAGGTGTGGTCCACCTTATTCTTAACTTTTTTGTCAGATTGCTTCACCACAATGGCACTTTTCAATACGCTAAAGCAACCCTCGATTGGGTTGCACGTAGGGCTGTAGGGCGCGAGACGCAGTTAAACAAGTATTTCTGTCGGTAGCGCCGGTTTGATCTCAAGGAGTCGATTGACAAGTATCTCTTCACTTCGATCGTGAGTGGGTGCGTTGTCCAAGACTAGCACTATCTTCTCGCCACGGTAGGTTGCTTGATTGTCAGCCCAATGCATTGCACGGATAAACGTGTCAAGCAAAAAAGATGCATTCATGTCCATTTCAATTTTTTCCACCACAAAATTTACCTCCATTTCACCGACGCCATTCGCTACAGCGCACTGGATCTGTAGATTCTTTCCTTGCGAGATTGGTGCAGACGTCGTTGCACGCTCACCTGCTTTTGCGCGCCCAATTGTGCGTGAAATATACACATTATAATTAGTCTCATCACAGTAAACAACCACACTACCCTCCTCCCGGCAGTTTTCCAGCTTCAATGCGAACTCGCGGCGCTCAATCTTGTTCGCGATACTGTTCCGCTCCAATCGGAGCTTTTTCATCGTGTATGTTAGGGCTGTCAAATGACGACTGATCGTAGACAAGCTGAGCTCCACACCGTGCTCGCTGAAAATAAGCAGCCGCATGTTAGCGAGCATAATCGTTGGATTGTGTTCAGCAGCATCCTCGAGCGAGATCATGATCTCGGGCGTCATCTTGATGCTTTTTGCGCGCAGACCGCCACGCTTCTTGTCCTCTATCTGGCGAGTTTAAACGAAGACGTACGCGGAGCTGCGCGAAATACCATTCGTGAGCACGATAGACAACCAGTTGTCGCCACGGTCAAACGCGTCGAGGACTCGCTGACGCTCCGCGGCAGTTATCTTTGGCTTCTTTTGTTGCTCCGTCGGCATGGCGCGTCTAGAAATGTTGTGCACAGTTATGTCACCCCAAAGTACGCAAAATAATCCAATTTTGCTTGTTAAGGAATCCGGCGGCAGTTATCTTTGGCTTCTTTTGTTGCTCCGTCGGCATGGCGCGTCTAGAAATGTTGTGCACAGTTATGTCACCCAAAAGTACGCAAAATAATCCAACTTTGCTTGTTAAGGAATCCGATTGAATGAAACCTCATTTTTCCAAAACCTGAAAACCCAACTTTGGTTCGAAACTTATCCAGCTTTTACCGGGAAAAGGTGTATTTGCGAAACAACCGATGAATCAGGACGTCACTTAATTAGCTTGTTGGACGCGTCGACCCGTTTACCCCCGATGCCATTGTATCCCTCAGCCAACCATGTCGCATTCTTAAAATTGAAGCGTTTAATTACTTAACGTAAGTTACTTGTTAGACATCTCTGAGCGCATTCAGGAAACACTAAAGAAGCATATTGGTTGTCGATGCAGAAAAAAACATATTTGGCGGCCTCTAAGTAGTCTTGACTTATGAAAAGCTGAATCCATACTGCATCGGTCGTCCGAGACATTTATGCAAGTTGATTTAAAGTCTGCTTCAGCGCTTTCTATGTGTATAAGACATGAAAATATTTAGAGAACCTGACCCTATACAGGGTGGTGTAAGCCATGTCAAGCACGGTGCTGTAAGGGCCTCATTTCATTACACTTTTGGACCCCTACTCTATCCGACTAACACATGAGGACGACAGGGTATGCTTGCGGGCACTTTTTTACGGTGGCAATGCTTTTATGGAAGCGATGATGAAAACGCGGGAAATTCGATGTATCAGCGCTATTTTATGTTGATGTTGACTCCGGCGAAAAGACCACGCGATGGGTCATGAAGATAAGTGATATGTTAATATTGCTGATCGGTAGGCTTTATCAGAGTGGTGACAAAAGTGTTTGAACATTTCTGAAATGGAGAACCGTGCTTGGTGAGATCAGGTCGCTACCGTTGTGCGGTAGCGACTAGACTCAAGGGCGGTTGTGGTAAAGCGGATTTTAAGAATATAAATGTGAATGATACACACCGCTGCGCTAGCTGTATAATGTCGAAAGCACCCATCACGGATGGACAGGAAGTGTAAATTAGCTACCTAAGGCGTGTCCACCTGGCTCAAAAAGGATCGAACGATAACGGGGTCCTGGAGATATGAAGAAAAGTATTAAAGTCGTCGTTAGCGCACCCTGTCCCAGGGAAAAGTGGATCGGCCAAGTATCACGACCGGATAAGAATATCCAGATGCTGGATCGAGTGGATTTTAAAGGCATACCGGTTAAGGTATATGTGACGGAGCAAGATGGATGGTTTGGTGTATTGGTTATGGTGGAGATGGGTATGGAAGCCGATAATCGCTGATCCAAGTGGTCCAAGTGACGTGGTGTTGAGATCATGGTTAACCGACTAAATCAGTTAGATCAGCTTTAAGACGTGAAGTTCGAGTACGTAAAAGAAGTATGTGCGGCGGTGGCTTGTATAGTTTATATCGGCTGGAGCCAGCTAATGCCGGTTACGAGGATTAGCGGACGGCCCTGATCGACTTCCAGGAATCGGGTCGAGTCCAACCTCAAATAAAGATTAATCTCGAGTCGGCCTCTCAAGGTTGACGCACGTTGGAGACAGAAGGCAGGTTTGAACCGACAAGGGAAGTTAATTCTGAGCTGGTTCGAGCTGATCTTGAGGTGATTCCGGGATGGTTCGAGCTGATCTCGAAAGTGATTCTAAGCTGTTTTCGTGCTGGTTCGAGATGATCTCGAAGTTGGTCTTAAGCTGGTTCCGGGCGTCTTCGAGATGATCTCGAAGTGATTCTTAGTTGGTTTCGGGTTGGCTCGAGCTGATCTCGAGGTGATTCCGAGTTGGTTCTGTGCCGATCCCAGAAGTATCGGCTCTGATCAACCGAAGGTCAGGTCTATTAAAGATCGATCAGAGGTGGTTCGGACCAGGTCAAGGTGGTACGAATACGGTTGAAGATCGGTTTGGAGGTGTTACCAAACAAATCATGTGGTAAAGCAAACAAGATCGAAGTATTAGGTAAGTCACATAGGTAGGTGTAGGTTACATATTGGTACTGGATTTTAGTTTAATAATTTTAATATCAGGTTCTGTTTTCCTCCCCAAGTAAAGAAGTCGTTGCGCCACTTGGCTCTACCTTTGGGAACGGGGGGGCTAGCAAGGCTCCCTCCGGTATTTTATTCCCGGACGAGACGCGCATAGTCGCACTTTGGCTCGACTGAAGTCCCACGATGGAATTTACTTGGGATAAACACCCTCACCCCTCACGCCCACGTGTTTGGAGCACGTTTAAAAATTGGAAATGTTTTGTGGAGATAGTTTTGTGATTTTACTGTGGAAGATCGTGATTATATCGAGATTTTTCATGGTTTTTAGTTATCTCTCGTTTATTGGCAGGCCTGATCGGATGAAGTTTCCCGATCAGTGCCCTTAGATATTTTCATTAAGTGTCGACCCTAACCCGTTCTCTGGTGAAGATTTCCACCCGAGAACACCCCCGTCTCGAGAAGGTCACATCCTCCGACCTGATTCGGAACATTTTCCTCATCAAGAGTCCAGTGTAACCACCGAATAACAATGGGTACACAAGGTGAGTTGAACTAATAATGGATTCTATCATGCTTGATGACCGGTCAGAAGACTGGGTGGATCGGATCAGTCATCATAGTGATGGTTCATCCGATCCTGACGCTGATCAGGATAAAAAAAGTAACCCCTCCGATAATTGGTCGTCCGGGCCGGTCGGAATCCGACTTCCCCCACAACTTGAATTATGGATTTGGAAATCGGCTCCACCACATTTAACTAAGAGGCGTTCTTACAAAATGTCCCGACGAAATGAGCGACAACGATTGGCTCAGCCAACTGGGGTTATGTTGCGTCGGGACGGCATCGGTCTTACCATCTGGCTTTATCTCAGGGGCATTTTGGGACGTTGGGACTGGGACGGGCTCGGCCCATCAGAATTACAAGTCAGTCACTGTTCAGTGACTACAATTACGGATAAGTTTGCTTCTACTCCTATGCCTTATACTTTATTGTTTCTTATTAGAAAAACTGCGCTATCTCACGTTGTGACAGTTATTGCCGTTTATTGTTAGCAAAATGGATGGTTCTCTTACAGTAATGCTATCGTTTCAAGTCAAATACTGTCATCATTAGTACACATTAAATACAAAAAACGGGATATATCATTGTCCAGAGATCGATTCTTATTTTCCGGATATGGGACGGAGTCCCGCCCCGGGGCATTTATAAGAACGCCCCTAAGTCCGATTGGGTGGAGCAGAAATCTGCCAATCAGAAATACTCAATCGGTGGAGATCAGGGGTGTGTGGTATCACGTTTCGGCACCGGTACAATAGTAGCAGGTACCAAAATTTAACTAAAATATAAGTCTATTAGTCAATTACCAGTAGTAAATGATGCTATGGCTACCTTATCACATAGGGGGTTAGGTATGGTGAGATCTAGATTATGTTCTCGTAGAAAAACGGGTAGTAAAATTGTGCCCATATTGTCCCATGTATACCTTCACACTCTCTTGATTCGTTGCATCCTCGCTCACTCGCTCGCTTGCTTTGTCCGCTTTTGCTGTTCCTGCTTGAACTACCGGAGTTTTCCGTCCTTGGTGGGGGGGGGGCACTGCGTACCATATGCCTTCAACGTCATCGTATCCATGATACCGTCGTTCAGAATGATGGCTTTCACCATCGTGTGTGCTGGGTCGCCCTCATAGACGGCCTTGACCAACTCGTGCGGTTCGACGGCACGCCTTATAAGCTTTTCCTTGAACATACGAGGGTAGTCCCCACTCCCGTCGCCCCGAGATCATCCTTCGCTAGCTTTTCTTGGCCTCTGGAGTTCGCGTCCAAGAAAAGGGGAGGATCTTGTGCTACCTGTGCTCCACGGAACAAATTGCGAACTGGTACCAAAATTTGATGATACTGATACTATAGTTTCCTACCGATACCTAAAATTATTTACTTCCGAAATTAAATGGCCGGTATTGGAATACCAAAATTAGTACTTAAATTGGATTTGGCCGATATCACATACCGGTACTTACACCAATATTGGTCTGAATACCGGTAGTTTGTACCGGGGATTGACTTATATAATTAATACCCGGTAATTGCATAAACAGTTTATCCTTGGCAGTGGTCACAAGTAAAGTATGTCAGAAGATGGTTGCATACCACCATGGAGAACTATTGCCATTGTAAGACGACGGACGGATGGTGAGGGAGCATTTGCGATTTAGTCATTAATATCCTAGTAGATAGTTATCAAAGGTTAGCACAACTTGTTGTTTGCCTTTCTTAACTTCTTTTCTCTAACATAAAAGACTGCTTTCGTTCACGAAAAAATACCCTACCATAATGCTCTCCTACTTCTTCTTTGGAGTCTAGTCGTATCGTTAATATTTTTGCATAAATTTGCTTACGTTTGGTCATATTCGTTCATGAAAATGTCTACCTATATATAATTGCTTATAAAACATAATGATAGTGGTGGTGGTGCTGACACTTTCTTACTCGACATACTCGATAGTAAGCAGATATAGATTCTACTAGTATTTACTTATCATTACCAGTAATTTATTGTCCACCTCCTTATCTTCTGCTTGAATTTTAAACGATACATTAACTAGGCCTTGTGACGCTACAAAGATGGGGGGGGGTAAAAACATTAATATCATTATCAACTCTACGACTTCTTTTCAATGTCAATACTAGGCAAAATATTGTCTCTGGATACCGATATAGATGGTACTACAGTAGTACCGAGATAAGTATGAACGTTAAATATTATCAGTATCGAGAACCTAGATGGACTCTGACGGTGAATACTATCGATACCTAATACTGTATCAAAGGCCACGCGTAACCGTCATTTTAGTGCTCCAAATAAGGGCATCTTGCCATTAAACATAACCCAAATAGAAGGCATGTCACTACTTGAACCACAACTCAGTTAAGTTGCGACCCTCCATTAAAAAATACCAAGCTGCTCTCCAGACATCTAGATGATCCAGATACTGAGCTTGCACGGTAGAGTCGACCTGGTGGTGACTACATGTCCGTTGAAACGGTTTGCTTTAATCGCGCTGATTTTATTAGACAGGTTTAGCTAGCTACCTTCATGAAATTTCTCTTTAACAGAAACTCCTCTTACTAACTTAAACTCATCAGGAGATCCTAGATCGAAATGTAAGCGACGGTTTTGTCATTGGCCTCAAGCCGCAGAGAGTTCACATGACACTTGTGTGAAGACTACAACTTATTCTCTGAGGCACAGAAGCTGCAGCTCGTGTTGGCACTGCCGGTGGAACTGGGAGTGCGAGATCGGCCGAGATGATGAAGACATTGCCTTCTATCCATCTCCGGACCGGTGCTGAACGTTATAGCAGCGGCGCTCGGATTCAGTCGCAAGAATGATCCAACATATTCAAGAGCGTTAAGCGCGGACTTGTGCCACTCGCTGAACAATTGTTTCTCTTGGTTAGCACTATTCAGCCCGATCCTTCCTTTTTGCTCAACCTAAGAGAAGATTTGGGCTTGATAATTGAACGGTATCGTGTAAAACCGTTAAAGTCCAGTGTGACTTGTTTGCTAGTCAAGGCAGCATGCGTTTCCGCCAGATACGCTAAGCTGCTCAGTTGAGTCAAAGAATCAAACAAGGGTTAGCCCTTCACTGTGCTAAATGCTTTATGAACATTTTGACAACGTACGCAGAGAGCACGTGTCGCAATTGTCTCGAAACTTGAGCATCTCGGCACGATTGCCCTCGAGTGGACCGTTCACCAAATTTGCATGAATCGTGTTGATCGCCTGGACATTGTCCTGTAAAAGAGATGCAAGTCGCGCTTCTTCTAGCTCCATCGACGTAGATTTTTGATACGGTCCGATCTTCATACGCTTTGGGACGGTGACGTAACTGGATGCTGATGTCTGGCCGCTCGGATACCCCAATGCCCTAACTTCAAACGCAACGCCACGCGCATTTCTTTGGTAACGTCGCAGCGATTTTGATTTAACATGTGACATTATCATAGGCATCGGGCGGATATTTTGAAAGCCCAGCGTGTAGAATTTGCGGCTCTTGTGGTATCCTGAGAGCTCGTCCAGTCGTATAGACAGCATTTGGTGAAATCGAGGGCAAATAGACAAAGGATTGAGGAGATGAGAGAATTCCCGTGGATGTAAACGAATTCAGGAACTGTGTAGAGCTCGTAACCTGATTCAAAGACATGGTAGGAGGGAATAAAGTCATATAGCTAGCAATCAAAACAAAAACGACGTTACCTATGAAATGCCTTTTTAAGATCAATATCTGCACCTTATTGTGCATTAAGACTATAGATCCGTATGTATCAAACATCTGTATAATACACTCTATCATGCAAACGTATTATACAGCATTTAAAATACATACGTATTCAACGATTTTTTTCATTTTGATCTAGATTGACAGGAATCGTTTGTAAGGTTTGAAGCGTAAACCCATTCTACAGCCCTAGGACACCCTAAACTAGCGTAGAAAAAGCTTTTTATATTATTGAGCCTAAGAGCATCTCTAGTCGTGTTATCTATTCTATACAATTTTAGAAAGTTATCCAAATGATGATTGGTCAATTTAGAAAAGCAATAATGCAATATAGTTTGACTCCTAGTCATGTGTGCTATTCCAAAAAAATATCAGACGATGGACCGCCAATATTTGTTCACATGCGATTACATCAGAACGGGTAGGTTGTAAACTCCGAATATTTCACCATTGTGTATGCGACGCAGCTCCGAAAATTCCTATAATACAATTCGTATTAATAAAAAGCATACTGTTTCTCTCAAATTGCTTTGCTACTGACAGCGTCAATGTGCAAAGTACCGAGTAAACATCGATGCGAAACTACGAATCTTCATGTATTACAACCGTCATATTACTGCTAGCGGTACCTTGATTCCCATCAATTTATACGAATGAATGTAATTTGCTATACGGTATCTGCACAACATATTTTTTTTGCTCCTATCTGATAAATGGTCCTTGTCTAACTAACTTACCTGTCTCAGTGTTTCCTTCAACAAAGCGAAGACTTCTATTTCTTCAGGTGTTTCTTTCTGTCGTTGTTCTTCTTTGGTGTACTCATTCCATGTGTCATAGTAGCTTTGGAGCATATCAGCTCATCCGGACCTAAGCTTGGTCGGGCCGCTGCCATGGCTTTCGAGCCTCCTCAGCTAATATCAATGGCGTCGCACCAACGTCATCAGGCTTACTAGTCAATTCATCATCGCTTCCATTGGTTTTGTCTACATAATGACTATCATTGCTGTTCAAGCGGTGGGAGTTTTCCTTGCCTTTCTACTTTTTACGCTTCTTGTTGGCATTCACTATATCATCCTCCGACGACGCAACGTCATCCACAAACCCTAATGATCGCGCAAAATTGGATCCATGATCAATTCCGGTGTCCTGAGTTTCGTCCAGCGTTTGCCATGAATTGGTCATAAGACCAGGTCGGACGGCTAGAGGGACAGTGAAGACCGTTCCCACAAAGCAAACTATTTTGCTCGCGCAGCTCCTGCTCAAATCCTCGCCATGTCGTGTGTGATTGCAAAAAGCTGCGCAGAAATGCATCAGACGACTGTGAAGCGGCTTGTAGCCGAATGGCGTTACAAATTTGCAGAATATTACCCTTATTGCTAGTAGAATCACCGTCTACACGGAAGTGGTCCACCAACAAGGTGATCAATTTCACGACTATAGTGAGCCGCAACTCTGTAAAAGGTACATTTACAATATATGCCGGGCGAGTAGCGGCACTTTCATGAAGTGGTTTCCAGACTCTTCATATGTGGCATCTCTGATTTACATATCTCTGAATGACATATATTTTGACAGCTCCCCGAGATGCTGTGTTACGAGCTCAAAAATTTTCTCACGCAAAGGTCATAATTGGTCAGGGATGAGGTTTACGATCATAGTACATACCGATACTTCCACATACGCGCACACAAGTGGTTCATCCTCGGGCGGGCTCGCTTCTGTGCGTAATGTCGCAAGGGACGATTATTGGTGACTTAAATTTTGTACTGAAAATCTACAGTACGCGAATGGATCTGCTGTTCTATTCAGGCTCGGAAGAGCACTGGCCGGCGTATTTTATGGCTTCAAATAGCAATAGCGCAACGACTGGCTCCCAGAAGTGTGCTATTTACAATAAATTACCGTTTTTTATGAATAGAATAGCAATAGCGCACCGACCAGAGATGTTATAAGTATTACAAGACGTAAGACGAAATGATAAACACATAAATTTTCAAAATGTTTAATATCACTCACTACTTTAAAAAAAACACTTTAATTCTACTTAGGAATGAAAAATCACTTCCTTCAAACAACATTATATATTAAGATATGCAGATTTGTACTGATAACTTATTTCAACTCACCGTTTAACCACAATTGAACGGCATCCGCTAAAATGCATGCCCATCATCCTCTTTTTGTCGTTCGGTGGGCTTCTCTTCTTTTTATCCGTTCTTATGATTTACTACGGCAGTACAACATGACCTATGATAGGACATGTTGTGGACTATCACAAAATCAGATGACCGGTGAATTACCGTTAAATTATGTTTTTGTGGCTTCTACTGGGGTTGTGTGGTAATCCTGACCTCCGTTCTATAAGTTGTTATAAGCATTTCTTTTTTTTAATGTGAAAGTGGAATATCAACAATACAGATCGCCGTGTCCCATTTGATCCGTGTGTCCCACTTAACCCAACTTTTACGGTAATTTTGTATTAATACTGTATTATACACTGTGTCAAACCTCAAATTGTATAGTACGGATCTATAATTAAGACGCCAATGATACATGTTTTGGTCATTTCTAGATCTTAACAAGATGTTGGTATACTGTCCGTTAGGGCGAAGTTCACCTCTGTTCTGGAACAGCTCGGTTGAAAAATGGGGGCATCTGATTGGTCGGATGGTGTTCACCATCTCGGTTGGCTCAACTGACCTCGAAGAGGTCGGCTGAGTCAACAGATCCTCGGTTATAAAAGTTCAGTTGTAGGTTTATACATGCAAAAACTTCACAAAATAGCATAGGCGAGATAATCGTAAAATTAATGAAAAGATCCGCTATAACTTGAAGTTGAAGATGTCTTGCCCTGTGTCGATGTAGTTAAGAGCATGTGCAACCTTCCAAGTGTCTTTCGGTCAGCGTAGTCCAAGGCAAACAGAAACAGGGACGTAATTAAAAATATATTAAGAAGTGATTAGTTTCCTAGCTTACTAAATTATGCAGGGGAAGTGTGTGGCTAGTTTCATCTTTTACGGGACTGTACTGTAACTTCTTGGCGCTAAATTTGTAAATGGTCTGAGATAGGAGAAGTAATACAAAAATGGGTATTGACCTAAATTTACTTTCACCAAACATCGGAATTTGCCGAAAATAATTTGTACTTCACAAAAGTCACATGTTTTAGTGATATTCCAACACTCCTTCTTGAAAGCCAATTTCGTTGTAGTTACTTCAAACCCACAGCGCTAGCTAGCCGTGATTCTTGTAATCTTGGGTGTGGTACCGCTTTTGTCAATAGATCAGCTATCATATCCTTGGTCGCGATGTAGCTTGCTTGTATATCGTTTGTCTTGCTTTTCGATGAAATAAATTTTTATCTCACATCTACGTGCTTGATCTTCGAACTGCCTTCCTTGCTTTTGATCACTTTTATTGCTGCTTAATTATCTATCTGTAAACTCATAGGCCTTTCAATATTCAATCCGATCTCTTGCAAGAGTTCTCAGTAGCCCCGCATCTCGACTTGGATTTTTAAGCTGCATAGAATTTTGCCTCCATCGTTGATAATGAAACGCCGCCTTGTTTCTTACATGCCCAGCTATTGACAATACCATCCAACGTGTTTACCCATCCCGTGGTCGACTTCCTGGCGTCCTTGGCATTTGCAAAATCGGAATCACTAAAGCCTTTTATCTTGATTTCATCGTCATCAGTGTTTTTACTTGTCATAAGTAGTTTCAGACCTTTTGTGCCTTTAAGGTATTTCGCGATACGCTTGGCCAGATTCCAATCGATCATTCTTGGGGCATGCGTTCGCCTAGTTGCCTTGTAAACAGCGAATGATATGTCTGATCTTGTACAACGCGTTATCCATAGGAGGATATCGACCAATGATTGAAAAGCCTTGATCGTCACATTTCTAGATTTTTGCAATTAATCATCATCTTGTAAGTTCAGATCTTAATACTTCAAAGGTATAGGTACCTTTAGCGTGTTAGCGACCACTTAGTCGAAATCCCTTAATACATTGTCAATAATAGCTTCTTGGTCAAGTGTATAGCCCTTGATGTCGTCATAGGGCACACGCATACCCAGAAATTTCGATACTTTTCCAAGATCCTTTATCTGCAACATCTTCATGTCTAGAAAAAACCTTTCCACCAAAGTCGCATTCGTTCCAGTGACTAGTAGGTCATCTACGTAGACACCAACTATCGTAATTCCATCTTGGTTGTTTATGACATACAAACACATGTCGGTGATGCATTGTTTGAAACCCAGTGTCATTAAATATTTTGTGCAGCAACTTGTTCCACAGGCGCCCTGCTCGTTTTAAACCGTATAGGGTCTTTTTCAGCTTCAACACTTGTGGATTTCGTTCGTCCTGCAAAATTTCTTCACTCATTTCCATGCGTTTTGGTAGAAGGAGAAAATTTCATGTTCTTCTTCGCTTGCCTTCACATATGCATTTGGGATGTCTCCATGTTTTGCGAGGACTTTCCACTTGTATGCCAATGCTAGAATGATTTAAATTTAAAAACCCATTTCGTATGTAAGGGCTTGCAGTCCTTTGGCATGTCCACGACTTTCCATACGTTCTTTTTCTCGAGAGCCTGTATTTCTTCTTGAATGGCGATTTTCCATTTTTCACTGTTCGAACTCTTCATGGCTTGCGAGAAATTCCTTGGATAGACTTCGGTAATTAAAGCCTTGGTTTTTAGTCGCTGGTTCTTTTCTTCCTTCTCGTTCTGCATTATTCGTCGCTTGACTTTCCTTTCTCGCGTAGGCCTTTGTTTGAAGCCTTTCGCGCTCCCATGTTTTTGTTTTCTTCTTGTATTTAGACTTGGGCCTTTCTCCCGCGAGTTCTTGCTCTTCGTCTCCTTCTAATTCTTGAACTTCAGGCAAATTCTTCTTAATTTGTTCACATTCCGCTTGGTCAAGTGTCTCAATGTTTTTAGTGTGCTGTGTGGCCACAACCTTGCGTTCCAGTTTCAGCAGGACCTTGAAACCCTTCGTTTCTTCAATTTTTCCAACGATGATATCTTTCTGAGCTCTGTGCACGAGCGATTTTTTTCAGGGTTTCGATACACCGTTCATGGTGATCCAAAGGCCACTGTTTCACCGAGATTAGGTACTTTTCCGGTGAGTGCCTCAATTGGAGTTGCCCTTTTCGCATTCGCATTAGTTGGGCTTCTGTTGATTATGAAGGCGGCATACTGCACCGTGTCACTCCAGAACGCCAACCCCAATCCACATGAAAAAATCATGCACCGAGCCATATTCATAATGATTGGGTGCATTCTTTCTGCTTTTCCATTGCTTGCCTGGTTTTCGGCTTCGCTTATCTGCCTTGAAATACCTGTATTCTTGCAGAAATCATCCAGATTCTTGTATTCCGCACCTCCGTCGGTCCTCAAAACATGTATTTTGCAATTATACTGTCGTTCGAAATGTACCATGAAATGCTCAAATTTCTATGCTGCAACATCTTTCGTTTTTGCCAAAAATACCCTCACTTAGTTGGACTTGAAGTCGACAAAGTTTATCATATACCGATTTACAAATCTGTCCTTGGGCGTAATTGGACCTTTCAGATCGGAAAAAATAACTCCACCGATCCTGTCATTGGGCGCATTGTTTTCACTGTCCTTTTTTGATCTGGAATTTTTGGTTTGCTTGCCTTGAGCTCAAGACAAACAATTTAAACGTCTTGAGTAGGTCAATTCGATGCCACTCTTTTGGATCCTTCGCAATTCTTTCTATGGCCTCGTAGTTCAAGTGCCCTAGTCGTGAATGAAAGTGCATAAGTGTCACTCTTTGTATGTTTGAACCTGTGTCATATTTTTTTTCGCTCGATTCCAGTACGGAAAACACTGTATCTTTGATGTCTTTCATCGGTATGTCTACTTTTACATCGACTGAGAGGACTTTGTTAATCCTTTCGATGTCATACATGGCCTTGTTTGTCGATCGTTGTATCATCATTCTCCGTCCTGTCTGTAAACCATTTCACACCCTTTTTCTTCCAAAAGACCATAGGAAATGATAGTTCTAGCGAGGTTTTCCACGTAATACACTTCTTCAATTCGAATGTTATATATGATTTCTCCAGTTCTTACTTGTATTTGTATCATTCCCTTTTTTGATACGTCCAATGTCTTCCAATCTGCTTGGAAACAAGCATCGTTCAATTTTTTGCGTTTTGCACGAAACTTGGGTCATTTACGAGGTGCATACTTGCCCCAGAGTCCAAGATCCACATGTACTTGTTCATATCCTTGCAATCACTTGAGATAGTCAGTGTGGAGTCGATCCCCTTTTTACTGTTGCCTTTGCTTCGGCATTTTTCTTGTTCGTGGCCGAATTTTCCACAGTTTCCGCATTTTTAGTCTTCGGCTTGTCTTCAAGATAATTCACTGTTTCGTTTCCCACGTGCTTCGGATTCTTGTTGTCGTTTTTGACTGCAGCGGCATATTGTCATAACTCTTCAGCCTGCCTCAGGAAACCGTTCTGTCGTGTGGAAAGCATTCAGCATCTTGTTCATCACGTGTATCAATGTTGGATGTTCCTTCCACCAAAAATCTTGCCTGTTATAATATTTCCCGCAGTTCCAGCCAGGTAGTGTCCCAAGAGATCTACCTTGATCTTGTCGCTCCACTGGTATCCGCATGCGGATTCAGCGATCGAAACTTGACGAATGAATCTTGTTCCCCATTGTTTGAATCCAGCACCGAGCCCACGATATATTCTCTTCCGTCGAAGATTCGGATAGATAACTTGCAATCTTTTGCGGACGGTGTCTTGAACATCAGAGGTGGCGCTGGGTTGAAGTTTTGCATCGGTGGCGCCCTCATTTCAGGTGGGTTAAAAGCTTGACCAGGCGCCGGATTGTAGTTTTGCGCTGCCGGTCTTCCCTGATAGATATTTCGATAATTGTCTTCGTACACAAACGTTTTTTTTTCGGGTGTACTGTCGAAAGAAGCCATGCGCATCTTGGTACCGAGTCTGATCGAGTTGTAGAACCCGTAGTCTTCAATATTTGGGTTTGTCGACTCTAATTTGTCTAATCGATCCGTAATTTTTTGCAGCATCTCCAAGAGCATCCCTCCTTCTGCCTTAATACCTGCTTGAGTGGCCTCCTTGGGCTTCATTTCCTCAACTTTTTCGCTTTCATTTGGGCTCGTAACCTGTACGGTTGTACGTTTATCCATGCGAAAACTCCACAAAATAGCGTAGGCGAGATAATCGTAAAATCAATGAAAATATCCGCTATAACTTGAAGTTGAAGTCGTCTTGCCCTGTGTCAATGCAGTCAAGAGCGTGTGCAACCTTCCAAGTGTCCTTCGGTCAGCGTAGTCCAAGGCAAGCAGAAACAGGGACGTAGGTAATATAAAATATTTTAAGAAGTGATTAGTTTCCTAGCTTACTAAATTATGCAGGGGAAGCGTGTGGCTAGTTTTATCTTCTACAGGACTGTACTGTAACTTCTTGGCGCTAAATTTGTAAATGGTCCGAAAGAGAAGAAGTAAAAAAATAGGTATTGACCTAAATTTACTTTCACCAAGCATCGGAATTTGCCAAAAATAATTTGTACTTCACAAAAGTCAAATGTTTTAGTGCTATTCCAACAATAAAATTAAACTGTACAGGACTTATTACCCAAAACTCACAGACATGGATGAGACTGTTTTAGCTCACCTATATCACATTTCTTATGAATGGTCAGTGTGTCTTCTTTAACTTGGTTGGCCCTTCGGTTAGTATCCTCTAACCGAAGTGATTTAAACAGAGGTGAACTTTTCCCTTAGCTGAGTGTGGCATTGTTAGTGTGAACGAAGGGCTAGAGATCCAAACACGGGCAGTTGTAGCCCAGCCTGTTACTGCACATGCTTTCGAGCTGAGCGGCAAACTGGTCGTCCTTGAGCGAGGAATATGCAGCTTTGTGACAAAGGTGCCCCATGCACAAGAAGCAGTGGCAGTACTTGTGGCCACCAACAACGAGCAGGGGAATGGAGAGGCGTTTGTGATGGGTGCAAGGCAGCAAGCGACTGGTCGTCAACTTCTTCACTAAAAAGTAGCTCTCTTTGTTCAGAAGAGCGTCTTGAGGAGTCCAATAGTCTACAAGACAACCAGAACGAGCTCATTTCACGTAAGGAGACACCCGCTGCGTCAACGATAGCGATACGTCATTGGTCGCCTATGGCGACTGCCTTAGTGATACTGGACGTTCAAAACTACTTTACGCTGCGTCATGGATATACCGCTGCGCAAGCTTCGTACTCTAATGGCAACAGAATGGATAGGACTTGCGATACTACAGCGAGACGTCAGTGGAGCTTTTACGAATGTGTTGAGAACGAGCCCCTTCCTACGATACAGGATGTGCTGGGACGAAAGTAACGGGTCCAAAATTGCGTATTAGTAGTCACAAAAACGAGTGAACAGAAAAATGTAACCAGGCAAAAACATGCTCCAAATAAGGGCGTGTTGCCATTGATATGTTGTGGTTATGATATCTAGTAGTAGATACTTTAAGACTTCGGTAGTGATAGATACCAGCATTAGAGGCTTTCAGTCAGCCCGAAAAATTGTGCGCAATTTACGGTGGAGTGGACCACAACTCTTTTTTTTGAGCTTCGGAAAAACGGTGTGAGTGGGTTTTGCCACGTGCAAGGGAACTTCCCCTTTCCGGTACAAAAGCCTACCACTATACGCATCACGATGCGTGTGTTGGAATTTTGTACCCATTTGATGAAGTATGTGAAAGATGAAATTTTTTTACGATAATTACGACAGGACACCATTACATAACATTTATGTTACAAAAAAGGTCAGAACTGATTTATTTTAGTAACATTTTATAATAATACACTTTACCTTTTACACTAAAAGAGAGACAGTAAAACAGACACCGTAGTTGAGGCTCTTACGCGAGACATCCGACATGACCGACAAGTCACCAACCTCGATTGGCAGCGTCTGATAGCTCTGACCGGCTACAGACGTAAAGCACGCACTGGATTACTTATCAGCTCTAACCTGACTAAGTTACGTCCGCGCTCGTAGGTGCGACAAGTGTGCTAAGCTATTTCCTACAGGTTATGAGCCCAAGGTTTACGGGCCTTAACTAAGTGGTTTCGAATGTATTTTCTCTATTTTTAAAATTCTCGCACTTTCGCATTTTTTTGTGGATAAGTGGAGTGGTTACGACTACATCGGTAGTCAGTGGTTTTGTTTTCACGGTGGATAAGCTGGTTGTTTATTTTTGTGACGAAAGTTTACGTTTGGTTTTTCGATTGACGTAATAAGTTTTTTTCCGCTTTTTTAAGTTAATTTCTTGTGTACTATGAAGAAAGCGAAGGCTGAGAAGCCGAGTCCAGAGATGGAATTGGTATTGGAATACCTAAAGCGAATGGATAAACGGCTTGAGGCCGTCGAGGAGGCCAGATCAACTGGATCGGCTCTGAGCACGTCTCCGGGCTCAAATAAAAGCTTGGAGTACGCCTGCGTTTTTCGAGACACGCTGAAAAATCTTGGCCCCTTTGGAATAAAGATGACGCTCAACGATCTGAGCACCGAAGATGCTGCTGCATGCGAGGCTATGCGTGGTGGTGCAGGAGAAGGTGCACCAGTGCAGCCGCCAGGAATGGGCCCGTAGGGCATGGCAGCAGGTATGGCCCCCCAAGTAAATGTGTTCGGTCATCCAACGGGGATGGTGGGGGGCACAAAGATACCCAAGCTGACGATTCGAAATTTCTCGGGTTGTGAAATTTACCCCGGGCTCGGTTCAGGTTCAGGCAGTGGGCCTACCTGTTTATCGAAGCTGTGGAAATTGCGGAACTTTCGTGCGGTTTCGCTTGGAATGAGCGGTTAAAAGTTAACAAGCTTGGTGAACATTTGGAGGGGGTGGCGTTGAGCTACTTTCAGGTCAACATTGGGACCTGGTGGCAAATTAATCCAACGCTCTACTTCGTTTTGGAGCAGCTGTTGACGGCATTTAAAGTCCACATTACGCATCATCAAGCCGCTGCTCTTTTTGCAGCCGAAACGGACCCAAGAAGGTCATAGACAGAACATTTTCTGTACCTGGTGACGTTAGCAAAAGAGAGCGTGTCAAGCGAACGATTAATTGTGGAGAATATCTTTAAATATGCTGCTCCAAAGCTCTAGCTTGCTCTGTTGGTGCGATACAACCTACAGAGGCAGAATTACATTCAACACGCCCAGGAAGTTGTGGCGTGGGCGCAGGAAGTCAATGAAGATCCACAAAAATTTAAGAAACCTGAGAGAATAGTCGCTCATGCTGTGAACGATAACGGACACAACAGGGTTTCTTACACTTGCGGGGGCGAAGGACACATAAGGAAGGACTGCCCGAGACAAGTGCATCGTCGAAATTTTAAAGGAAATGACCGCAAAGGACGTGGCGGGAATCGGATGTCTGAATAACGCTTGGGCTCGCTACAAGCGAAGGAAATCGCAGTGCAAATGGAAATTTTGATGGCACGCAAGAAAGTGACGAAAACCTGTGAATTGTCGACAGCGGTGCCAGCAGGCACCTAGTCTCAGACGAAAGACTACTGGAAGACGCAAGAGAATTTACTGACGCAGATGCACTGACGCTTCTTGACGGTGGAAGACTACAGGTAGCAAAAGTGGGCAGGGTCACTTTGCAAGGGAGAGCAAACACGCGCACAAACACTATGATCACGCTTTCGGAGGTATTTTTCACTCCGAAGTTGGCCAAGAATCTCATTTCTCTTGGTTATTTACGACAGAAAGGATGCGTGTTAAAAGATAACGGAAGATTAATGGAATTGGTTTTCAAAAACAAAGTTTTGACCTGTGTTGGTCTGTCTCGGCTGGGTGTGAAGGTGAAGGGATAATGAGAACTGACCTTCAGTCCCAGCTCGTCTACTTTGGGAGCTAATGCCCCGCACTACTCCCTGCCACATCATGACTCACTCATGCTGCACGCCCTATATATATTAGATACGTTTTATATATATACTAACATCTTATGTCCAGATCCACTGCGGGTAGTCGTTCTTCTACCTGTTTCAACACACACACCCTCCCAGTATAATCAGGGTTATGTTAAGCGATTTAAGACGCGATTGGTTGTACATGGATACAAGCAGACCTATGGTGCGAACTATATACAAACTTATGTTCCGGTTAATCGATTTGAAACCATCAGGGTAGCTATATTTTTCGCAATACAGTGTGATTGGTTTATCTTACAATATGATATGAAGAGGACCCCGACACCCGCGTCAGATATCACTTGCTTTCCTTTTCCTAATATTTAATTTGTCATTGAGTCAAGGCCCTGCGCTGGCTCGCCATTCTAGTCGCCCGCCCTGTCCTGTGGTCCTATTTTACTATTCCAATTGTGACTCCCCCCTGAGTCGCGTCACTCTCTAATAATCTTATCCATAGTGCAAATTACCCATCCTTTCCTTCAGGGTCCCCTTTCCATAGCTTCTTCTTTTGATTGCTTTTGTCTTTCTCGAGCATATGTCGCTGCCCTTCGTGACGCCACTCCAAGCATGTTTCGGAACTTTGCAAACTTGACGCGCGCCACCACCTTTGTCATCACATTCGCGACCTGTTCCTGGGTGTTTACATACTTAGCTGTAAGTTGCTTTTCTGTATCAAGAAACGCAGTTAATGAAACTTGTTTCACATGGTGATACTTGCCCGTCTTTTCACTTAGAGAATTTACCGCCATGATGTCACTCAATAGCCTTGGTTTCTTGTAGTCGACCTTTAGTTCTTCACATAGTTTGTTCAACCATTGTACATCCTTTGTACTTTCATGCATAGCGCAGTATCCCGCATTCAGTGTAGACAGCGCATAAATGCCTTGTTTGCGCGATTCATAAAAAACTGTAGCTCCATCAAGTAGTGTTTCATAACCACTTACGCTCTTTTGGTCTTCCTGTACATTAGTATACTTCCCATCCGTATACACGACAAAATTTACTGGCTTGGTTCACGCGGTCATGATATACCATCATCCTTAACACATAGTCAACTGTAGCCTTGAGATATCTCAGCCCACGCTTAGCCTGTGCGTAGAGCTACTGATTAAAGCAGTTCATATGTTGTCCCATCTTCCTTCATATGCGATGTCGGGGCTCGAGCCCGAGATCAGGTACCCGCTATCTCGCAGTTGGGCATGTCACGTACATCCTTCTTCCTTATCGTTGCCAACAATGTCCCTTCCGGTGTGGGTGAACCGTTGCAATGTTACATACCAAATCGCTTTAGTATTTCCGTTATATTCGTTTTTGACTGAAAGCACTGTGTGTATGTATGTGTTGGTGATCACCTCAACCCCAAGGAGGTATTCTCCCAAGCCGAAATCAACTAGTTTAAATGGCACTGGAAGGAACCTGCTCACTTCTTCAGACGCAGCGGCAACCAATTAACAGTAGGTCCTCAAAGTAAAATGTAAGCAACATTAATATCTCCCCCTCCTGTTGTCAAACATAGAGTCCGTAATCGCTCGCGATTTGACTGATTCCACTAGGTGTCCATGTAATTTCTGATTCCACACATACGGTGCCTACCGCAACCCATAAAGAGACTTAATGAACTTGCATATCTTTCCTTTCTTTCATGGCCTACCGCTATTCCATAAGAACATTTCCAAAAGTTCACCATGAAGTAACGCCCCTTCCTAACCGCATAGATCCAGCTGTTTGTAATTACTGAGAGCTTGCCTTTCGTTTCTTTACGAGGCACCAATACCGACCCATTATGGAGGCAAAGAGAATACCTCTCATCAATAGCTGCACGCCAATATTCTGCAAAAAGGTGGATTCTTCTCAGATTCCTTGAATGATCGTGGGACCTCACGCAATTTTCCAGTAAACTTTACAAGGTTTACCATGTTCCTGTGCGTACGGCCAACACTTGTACTTTGCGAAGATGTTTTTTTAATTTTTTCTTGCATCAAGGCGCTGTTGACACATACGTAGTACCAGGTAAAAGGGTCAGCCCTGCTGCCCAGGAATCGGGTGACGTTGCGTAATCGTCAAACTTACATGTACTGTCCGTTACGCTTTGCTTTGCTTCTCGATTATCCTCCTTACCGACATATGCATAGATACTAACACTAGACCGCTCGGCTCGAACCAGATTCCAACTTGGCGAGCAATCTAGATTAACATCTTTTCCACCCCTGGTCGCAACATTCCAGCGTGTTTGGTCAGAACATACCACTTCTTCATCTGGTTGTAGAACTCCTCGATGGGGCAGCGTCATCCTCGTGCACGTCTTGGAGGTGAACAGGCCGTGTTCACCCGGATGTCCCTTCCTCTCGCACTTCTTGCAGGTCAGCCGTTTCCAGCAGCTTCTGTCATCATGCTTGATGGATCCACAGTTGGTGCATTTTCGTCTGGGGTAGTCCTGGTCAGCTCAGGCAGAAAAAAAAAACCTTCCTGCTGATTCGACCTAGATGCTGGTCTGGACTGCTGACCAGCTTCCGCTGAGAACAGGTACCGGTATTGTTCTTCTTCTGAATCACACCCAGACCGCTTGGTATTCTTCTTCCGAACTGGTTGCATCCGACTCCCGGACATTCGGACGGCACGGGCCGTCCTGGTTGATGGCGGCCTGCTTCTTTGGTCCAGGTTAGAACGTGAACTGTACCTGACCATCCCGACTGCTGCCTTGAGACCTCACTCGTTCGCCCTCTGGTAAGTCCGTAGCGTCGCTTCCAACTCCGTAGTATCTTTCAGTCGTAACAGCGCGAGCTGGTCTGCCAATTTCTGGTCATCCAGCGTACTGATGAAGTGTTCCACATGTTCTCGGGCAGCTTCTGACCGACCGGTTACAGTAATCCTTAACCGGTATATTGGCCCTCATTCCTGCGACCAGTATATGGACGGATGAATATTCTCGGTCTGAAGTGGTTATGGAGCTGAATTTGTTACTCGAAGAATCGCGGGGTTACTGGAAAAGACCATTCGCCTGAGAAGTGGTTTAAGCAAGCCAAAGCCAATGGGAAGATCAATAACCACAAGGCCACTATGCATTTTGGCTCGAGCGCAGAGTGTCCATCGTCGATGAAATAGATGAGACAAAGCGTCAAGAGTGTATCGGTATTGGAGAAAGCTCATACTTGACCAAGGGAAGGACAAGAGTTAAGATTACACTGGCGGCTGGGCCGTTGGTATACTATTTTACCGCCTGGGTAGGAAGGCTAGCCGGGCAGAACGCAATTCTGGGGATCGACTTTATGGTCCCTGCTGGCATACGACTGCACTTACATTAACGTTGCCTAACGAGGTGCAGATCCAGCTGGCTGGCCGGCGGCCTAATATGGTGTCCACGTCCAATTTCTTAAGTTGGGCCAGTTTGTAACTGTGCCAGTGGGACGGACAGTGGAAGTGGCTGTGCGGCTACACGACGGGCGTCTTAAGTTATGGCCAACAAGGGGCGAGTATTGGGTGCCCTCGTTTGTTAAAGGGGAAGGTCACCTCAACTACACAAGCGTAACCAGAATCTTAGATCAGCCCCTCACTTTGCGTGAGGATGTTGTGGTGTAGTCGCTCTCAGAAATTCCTTCTGAGATGCGAACACCCACGGGGGGGGGGGGCAGATGACTGACTTTCGGAGGGGGTTCTCCGTCCATCCAGGTCTTATCCGAGCCAGCATCCATCCGGCTGTATCGGTCACTCCCATCGCCCTGGTCGTAACGACTTGGATGGTCCATGTTCATAAAGCTCACCTTGTGTACCCGTCAGCACTGGAGGTTACGCTCTCTTGGTGGGCTCTAGGGCGAAACGTTAAAGTCCGTCGAAAAGGGGGAGAGGGTTAGGACTAGGGTTGCTCTTGGGTGGAAATCGACACCGGGGAGCAGGATTGGCGTTATACTTGAAGTTTGTATACCGCAACGGCTGGACCGAGAATAATCGATTGGCCAGCCAACGAAAGATAATACAGGGGTAAATCCAATCTTGTGTGTAAAAGGGAATCCAAATAACACTCCACAATCTTCCACAGTAGGCCAAAACATTACCACACTTTCCAATAGAAATAAACTGTGTTGAAAAGACGGGCGACTTGAGGTGAGTATATGTCACGCGACGACTCCCAGTCAGGAGACTTCCGGTGAGTTCCTTTTAACCTTCCCCGGGCAAATCAATAGCTGCAAGAGGGGACCTTGTTAGCCCTCTGCTGTGAACCAATGATAGCGACTTGCATCTTAGAAAGCGAAACGTATACTGATTTTTATCCCTAGATCCAATACAACCTTTTGTGAAACCTACTCAAAATAGCCAGGCTGGATAGTTATGTGCCTTATCTGAAATAGCCCAGTCAGCTCAACCTGGATGCCTTTGTGTACCGTACACCAACCATCCAGCTTAACCTGTATACTCCTTTGTGTGCCGTACACCAACCATCCAGCTCATTCTGGATACTCCTTTGTGTACCGTACACCAACCATTCAGCTCAACCTGGATACTCCTTTGTGTACTGTGCACCAAATATCCAGCTCGACCCGGATAGCCATCCATTTCGACCTGGACATACCTTGCCACTGACTTCGATTCTTCTTTAGCGGCCAAGCATCCACCTTCGGCGTCCCATCCGTCTTCTACAGGGGCATAGCCTCCCTCAGGGCCCTTCATACGCACATCCTTTGGCCGATCCGCCCCTTCGTCACTCATATCCACCATCGACGGCCATCCAGCCCCCCTGATCCGGCCGGTCAACTTCTTCCTGACCCGGTTCTGAGCCCCTTGATCACGCTCATCTGGCCTGATTCCATGCCTTGCACCAAGCTGTTGTTTGTGAATACACCCGGCAGCTGCCATCCTGCATCCGCACTATTGGCCGGTATTTTCTGTCAATCAGAATGCAGCCTCGGCCAAATGTATCCCACACCTGGCCGCATTCATTCCCAAGTCGCTTCACCACGCAGCCGCACAACGGTTGGGGCACGATCTCACCTGACACAAGTCTTTCAATCCCTTTCACCAATGCCCCGATTTGGTAAATCATCTGGACGGTCTCCATTAAGCTGGCCTACAAGCTGGCCTGAGGTCTCATCCGCCCGTTCTGACCATCTCTTGATATATTTCCAGTTCTGCAAGTCGACGAAGATAGTATCTGTCGAGTTACCCTCGTCGACGATGACTCGCCTTCCAGCGGGGTTGAAATCGCGGGGCCGCCGGATTCATCCCGTATTCCTGACCTGGTATTATCTCCGACTGACATTGATACGGCGCTCCGCATTCATGGTCAGGTCTGCCGTGACCGGGAAAGTGAATGGGCACAATTTCCTCCCTTCAGGCCAATTCTCGATCCAGTCAGGCCGGGAGTTAGTCCACCGTTCGAAACTTCAGCGTAAGTGATTCGTCCACTTCTATGTCGTCGTTCCGTTGCTTACGGTTTGCATGGCCATGTTGTTTGTAGGCCAACAACTGGAACAGCTGAAAGAACGGTCCGCCGAAATCTCACAGAAATCTCAGGAACTGTTGCATTTTCGTAACCGGTACCACCAGGTGTCTCAAGAACTAGACACCATGCAGGATGACCAGGACCACCTGCGAGAAACCTTTAAGCAGCAAAGGCTGCGAGCCGAGCATTGCCAAGTTCGAGCACGATATAATGCCGCTTGTGACGAGTTGACCCGGGCTGACCATGCCTACGCCACCTTGCTGGACAAGGAGGATCGGTTCAGGTCTCCTTTATGTGAACTGCAAGACCGGCTCGAAGAGACTCGGATCCAGACTGCCCATGTCGTACCGGATCCTCCGCGTGTGCGAGAAGCCATTTTGGATGTCTTGAGTATGGTAGATCAATGAAAAGCCTCTCCGCCACAAAGATCTCAGTCGTCTGGCTTGGCAGGGCGGAAACCGGTTAAGCGTCCGGCCAGCTCCGATCCATCTCCGGCCGGCTCCGATCCGTCTTTGGTCAGCCCCAAGCGGAGGAAGAAGGGGGAGTATTCTCTCCTGCACCAATGTTATTTGGCCGATACGGCCAATTATCTGGAACTCGAATCGGACAGCACTTAGGATTCACCCGCAATGAAAGCAGCCGCAGTATCCCCGCTCACTTCCTCGGCGAAACCTGGCTCAACATCTTACTTGCCAGCGGCTCGAAAGCTGGCTCACCATCCAATTCGGGAGCTGGCTCGCCGTCCGGGTCGGGATCTGACTCACCATCCGGGTCGGGAGCTGGCTCGCCGTCCGGGTCGGGAGCTGACTCACCATCCGGGTCGGGAGCTGGCTCGCCGTCCGGGTCGGGAGCTGACTCACCATCCGGCTCAAAAGCTGGCTCACCATCCGGCTTGGATACGGGTTAAGATCCGTCCTCCAGTGAATTCAAAGACGATGATGACGAAGATGAGGTCTATCACAACCAGCAGGTGTGTGCCGCGTTGTCCTTCTCTCGCGCGGACACCAGGCGTCGCCTCTTGAATTCCAGTGACCGAGCTGACTCTTATCCGGTTTCTGATCAGGTCATTGCTTTACAGACCCCACCGTCGGCCGGCTTTGGCTCCGGAGAGTACGACTCTACTCATACATCCCTGCCTTCTAACACTAGCCTCACTTCGACCTTCAGGGACACCTCCAATTCCGAGATAATTATTAGTTCCCCGAAATCTAGGAAGAAGACCGAGACGGGGAACGAAGAAGCAGGAAAGGGAGAAAAGAGGAGGAGGAAGAAAAGGAAGAGGAACAGGAGGTTGAGGACGGCATCCCAGATCAGCGGTTGCCCCTCAACCTGGAAGAGCTCAAAGAGTCCTCCTCCCAAGCTCAAGCCAAAACTCGGCTACCGGCTCCATCAGAAACCCGTTCCGGAACCCAACCCGTTTGACAGGCAGCCGGGCCCAAGATCCGGCGGAGCCCATCCGCTCCTGTGCCGCCTCTTCCAAAGCTCTCACTCCTGTGGTTTCCTGGTGGACGCTTCAACGGGGAGGCGGATCGGTCAGACATTCAGCCTTGGCCGGTCGAGCAGCTGATAGACTTGAGTCTCGGCGATGTTCCAGTTCCCGACTTGCTCACTCCTTATCCCGTCCCCTTTTCTGGATATTCCCTCTTTCTCTCAAGTCGCCTCCACTGTCAGCTTGGTGCCCCGACTTGATGAAATCAGGTGCGGTTGACGAGCTAACGAAGGCCAGGCCTTGGAAAATTTTGGCCACTGACATGCCAGATATGGGGTTTCCATCTAACCCGAGATTCACCAGCTTTCAAGCGCAGTACCGGGGGTTCGTTTCGGCCCACGCCCAGTCCATTTGGAAGTCCACCCATTTTTTGTTCATTTCGGCGGAAGATCGGCGAACCGATCTATCCCTCAGAACTTATTTCGCCGCCCGAAAGAATCGGCGTGGTCGGGCTACAGATGCATGGGTCCGTTTGTGTACATTTGTCTTGGAGGGCATCAGATACGGTGCCTGTGATCTGGATCTGTTCCTCTATCCTTTTATGCTACATCTGGCGAACCAAAAAGTTGAAAAGAGGGGGGAATTGGCAGAGGGTGGAACGTGGTATCCTGGCCTAGGTGCCCCGGACCGGACTTTCCGGATCCTGGGAATATACCGACCAGCAGAATCCTTGGCGCAATCAATACCGTAACCGGCCCTCCGATCATAATAGATTTCGAGGATCCCGGCTCCGCAACAAGTATAATCGCCCATTGTGAGGAGCAACCAGACTCGTTTAATCCTTTTTCTTTCTCTTTCCAATTTAAAATATCCGCCAGTGCCTATTTTCCCCTTATTCCACACTTCGTTTGTCCAACGCCTCCTTCCGTATTGGGTTGGTGGATTTCGCGCTTGACCGGTCCGATTATTTCCGGCAGCCTGTTCTTTCCGCCAGTTCACCTAACACAACTGGATCCGAAACTGTGATGCCGACCTGACAACGGATGGCCCATGTGGCCAGATGGTCTGCGCTATTGTTACATTCTCTTTTGACATGTAACGATTCGTGCCCTAGCCATTGCCTCAGGGATGGCATGACCCGATCATTCAACAACTTTTAGTCGGGGAGTCTTGCAGTCTATCTCCCCAGTGATTTGTCTGATCACTAGATTGGAGTCACCACATATAATAATCCGCCCCTGTGTCTGGCCGGCCAGCAAATCTAGGTAAAGCAACAATCCTCGATATTCCGCCTCGTTCACTGCTATACCAGGCGTGAAGTCAGAGGCAGCGGCGACCACTTTCCCCTCGGGCAGCTTCCGCAAGATGGCACTATAGGTGCCCACTCCCTTCTTGACGCTCGCTGATCCATCAAAGCTCAGAACTATCAGCTCCTCCGCTGGTCCTACTGTCGGTGACGGGAGTGTGATGGATTGTCGTGGCTGCTTTCGGGGCGCTAAGGCTATCAGTGCTTTTTCCACTTCTGCCCTTGGAGTGATGCTGGCCGTTAATGTGCCCAATGTCACTTCTTCTCCTTTAGTGCACTTGATCATTTTTAGAGACCACTGGGACAACAATGCAGCCCGTCTACCCAGCCGGCCATCAATTTCATTTGCCGTAAGAAGCCATGACAGGGTCGACCGTCGGGATAATAATTTAATAGGGTGAGACACCAACATCGTGTAACACACATCCAGAATCCGTAGTAAAGCCAAAACTTATTTATCTACTAGCCCATAGTTCACTTCGTTAGCCTTCAGAGTCCAGCTGGCGAACATCACAGGGCAATACACTCCATCGTAATCCTGCACTAGGGCAGCTGAGATAGCCCAGTTGTTAGCATAGATGATGGCCACTGCCACCTTATTAACATCAAAGTGCTTCACAACCGGTGTGGTCGCCATCTTTGCTTTCAGCATACCGAAGGGTCCATCGCCCTGGTCATGTGGTCGTCTGGCCGGGCCGCATTGGAGTTGAGGAGCCGGCTGCCTGCTTGGGCGGACGGGGCCAGCTCGTCATTGGCCGAAATAGTTGGTCCGGTCAGCATCTCATCGGCCGATATAGCTGACCCGGCCAGCGTTTCTCCTTGCCGATCCTGCTCTCAACTTGTGGTAACCCACCTCCCGTAACTCATACAAAACAGCAGCATAGATTGCAAGTCATTAATGAAACGGCTGTAATAGTTCAAGTTGCCCAAAAAGGATTGCGTGGCCTTTAATGACCGCGGGAAAGGCAGATTACTCAAAGACTCCAGATCTTTCGGATTGGCTTCCAGTCCAGCAATCGAAACCTGGTGACCAAAATAAGTCACCTTAGTTTTTCCCCAGAAACATTTCAACACACTAATCGAGAGATTCCACTTTTCACGTGTAATCATCAATCGTTCCACTTTTTCGCATATCAAATCCCAAATAGTAGCCGTCACGAGAATGTCATCAATGTAGGACCGCCGCCCTGAAAGGTTTTGGGTCGGGGTCACCTTCGGTGAGCACGTCACTGACCAGAGCAGGATCTAGGTCCGCCTTAATCTTGAAATGCCCATACAACGCGTTGTCTATTAGCCGCTAGTAAATTTGCGGGGTATTTTTGAGGCCAAACGGCATCCGGTTCCACTCGAACAACCCGAAGGGCGTCACAAATGCAGAAATTTCCCGTGCACGATCGGTCATAGAGACCACCCAACATCCACTAGCCATGTCTAACGATCAATACCACAAAACTTTATCCAGATCTTCCAGCAAGTCGTTAATCAACGGCATCGGATAAACCATTAGCTTAGCCAGCCGGTTCACCAGTTGGTATTCAATACACAACCTTATATCCACCCCGTTCTTCTTAATAATGATTACGATGGGCGACGCTCATAGCGAGGTGGACGGCTGGATGATCTTGGTGGCCAGAAGTCCTTTGATAGGCTCCGAGATCTTTTCCCGATAATGGGGGCGACTCTCCGGCACCTTTGCGCTCTCCAACCTGTAGATCGCCCTAGTAACTGCTGGTGGGCAGGGGTCACCTCAGGTAACACTGCCATCTGATCTTCCATGCCCTCAATATATAGGTCGCCCCCTTCATGAATGCAGACCTGGTCAGTTTCGGTTAATTCCAAATCCAGGTCAGCCGGATTCCCATCCTGGTCAGTTTCGGTTAATTCCGAATCCAGGTCAGCCGGATTCCCATCCTGGTTACCTCCGGCTAATTTCGAATCCAGGTTAGGTGGAATAGCCGATTCAGCATCATCCTGCTCACCGGGCAAGCCAGCATCAGAGCTGGCCACACATGTGACTCCGACTTGCCTCCTCTCTTGATCCATCCGTTCGCCGTCTCCGACGGTGGGGGCAAATCAGTTCAGCGACTGAGGCAGGGTCTCGGCCGGCACGTTCAGCCGGATTGGCGACGGCCCGCTCCGCGTCAGTATTCTAGAAGGAGTCCGGTACTCTGGTTTAGCCACCATTGGAGCTTGGTCTTCCTCCACAGGTTCCTCATCACTGAACACATCAGTAGTTGCCTGGAAGGCCCGGTTTTGCCACTCGATATAGGGTTTTGAGCCAATAGTGACATAACCTAGCCGGCGGGGCACTTTGTCCTCGGCCAGCCCTATTCCAATGATCACGTCCTCATGCACTGTGAGGGGCTGCTCTGGGATGTTGGTCACGCTTAAGTAATTGAGGAGACCGTCCCCTTTAACAAACGAGGGCACCCAAACTCGCCCCTAGTCAACCATACCTTACGCCGCCTGTCGTGTGGTCGCACCATTACTTCCACCGTCCTCCCCGCTGTCACCGTTACAAACAGGCCTAACTTGAGGAACTGGACGTGGGCACCATATAGAGGCCGACGGCCAGCCAGCTGGATCTGCACTTTGTCAGGCAACGTCAATGTCCCATGAGATAAATCCAGTCGTATGCCGGCTGGGACCATAATGTCCATCCCCAGAATTGCATCCTGCCCGCTAGCTTACCAACCCATGCGGTAAAGTAGTATACCAAAGACCCAGCCAACGTAATATTAACTCTTGTTTTTCCTTGGGTCATGTACGAACTTTCTCCAATACCGTACACCCTTGCCACTTCGTCCCATCTATTTCACATCCAATCTTACAAGCAAAGGTGGTGTCGACGATGGACACTTCTGCGCCAGAGTCAAAAAGCATTGTGGCCTTCTGGTTATTGATCTTACCATCGGCGTTGGCTTGCTTAAACCCCTTATCCGGCGAATGGTATTTTCAATAACATCGCGATTCGCCGGGTAATAAACTTCAATTCCATATCCACTTCAGACCGAGAATATTTGTCCGTTCGTAAACTGCTCACCAGGAAAGGAACAGCCCTGCTGCCCGGGGATCGGGTGACGTAATCGTCAAACTTACATGTAGTGTCGGTTACGCTTTGCTTTGCTTCTTGATTATCCTCCTTACCGACATATATATAGATACTAACACTAGACCGCTCGGCTCGAACCAGATTCCAACTTGGCGAGCAATCTAGATTAACATCTTTTTCACCCTTGGTCGCAACATTCCAGCGTGTTTGGTCAGAACATACCACTTCTTCATCTGGTTGTAAAATTCCTCGATGAGGCAGACTCCAGCCTCGTGTACTTCTCCGCAAGTTCTGCAGGTGAACAGGAAGTGCTCCGCTGGGTGTCCTTTCCTTTCGCACTTCTTGCAGGCCAGCCGCTTCCAGCAGCCTCGGTCGTCATGCTTGATGGACTCACAGGGTGCACTTCCGTCTGGGATAATCCTGGTCAGTTCGAGCCGGAAAACCCTTCTGCTGGCCTGACCCATATGGTAGCCTGGACTGCTGACTGGCTTCCGCCGAGAACAGATACCGGTATTGCTCCTCTTTGAATTCGCTCCCAGACCGCTGATACTCCTCTTCCAAACTAGTCGAATCCGACTCTCGGGCCACCATTCGAACGGCTCAGGCCGTCCTGGTAGATGGCGGCCGGTTTCCTTGATCCGAGTTAAAACGTGGCTTATACCTGCCCGTTCCAACTGCTGCCTTGGGGCCTCGCTTCTTCGCCCTTGATAAGTCGGTAGCGTCAGCTTCAACTCCGTAGTATTTTTCAGTCGCAGCAGCGCCAGCTGGTCAGATTGTCTGCCAGCTCCTGGTCGTCCAACGTGCTGATGAAATGCTCCACATGTTCTCGGGAAGCTTCCGACCGGCTGGCATCTTTTTTAACCGGTATGTTCACCCTCATTCCTGCGACATTCAGACGATGAAGGTATTCCAGAGGGGTCTCATCTGCCCGCTTCTTGGTATGAAAGTACTGGCGTGCCACCGACATTCTCGATCCACAATATTGATCTCCAAAAGCTTCAATCAGCTCCCTCCAATCGTCTCGGACTTCCCAGCTAGGCTGCTGGATCCAGGTTTGCCGGACCCTTCATCAAGTCTCCGAAAATCAAGCACTTCTCATAGTCCGGCGTACGGTCTCTGAGGAATGCTGACTTCGTCTTGCTCAGCCATCCTCGGGCTTGGTCGTCATCTATGTCCTGTCCAGTAAAATCCTTCAACTCGGACGTGGCTGACATCCGAACCCTGGTAATCGCCCCTGAGTCCGGATCAAAAGCTTGGGCTGAGGTCATATTGGCTCGGCGAGACATCCCCAGATCCAGGTCATCCGGATCATAGTGGCACCTGGCTGACTTGACCGATTCCATATCCACGTTGCTGAGAGACAGCTTCCTATTCGCTGGCCGTCCAGGTTGGCGACTTGGCCGGGGACTTGGCAAGACGGCACGGAGATGACTCTGCTTGGACTGCACTGACTTCATGTCTTCATCGATTGACTCCCTCGCATAATACTGAGATGGCCCGGGCACCCCTACGAGCCGGCTGGTCCTGTGATCCTGGACTGTCACGGCTGGCACAAACCCGACGTTGTTGCCTCCAAGTATCTTTCCTTCACCGCCGAAAACATGCTCTGAAGGTGATCCGATCCGCACTTGGGGGCTAGCTTGAGGATCCACTTGAGGCGTGACTTGGGGGCAGCTTGGCTGCCGGCTCGGGATTTCTTCTTAATTCACACATCCACGTCTTCGTCTCTCGGATCTGGATCCGCCATCGCCGTCTGGGACTGGACGCTATGCTGAATGACTTCCTTCCGATCGGGCGCATCTGACTTTGTATCCCCCAAACCTCGTGGCCATTGCCACACGCGCTGCTCCGCTAGGGTCAAGCGTCATGCGGGTGATGCCTACAGATGAGTGAGCCATTCCACTTCTGAAGGGGCAGACTCGTACTGTGAAGAATCTGAGTGTAATCCGGCCGGTCTGCCCGCTGCCGGTGGTGGAGGTGGAGTCGCTTCAGCTGTTACCGCCATCTTCTGCGACGGAGAACAGCCCACTAACAGTACCAAGCGATCGTGCAGTGCGCTGGATGCCTCCTTCAGCCTATCCGCCTTCAGGTCGAACAACTGGTTCGGGTCGAAATCTGTTGATGCCGGCTTGCTTGAGCTGATCGAACAGTCCTCTAATGAGGGACACGTGGCTGTCTGAGAGAGATGGGGATAGACGGGACCTTTTAATCCACCAAGGATCTTCGGTCGTGTTATCTTCAGGACCCCATCCGTCCGTAAGAACTGACCCACCTTGCGTAGGTGATGGGCACGCTCCAGATCGGTGTCCGTAACCTTCTGTGATAGGCCGTCCAGCTTTTCTTCTTCTTCAAAACGTAGCCTATGTTTGCGACGTGGATAATCCGGCTCTAGCAAATCCAGCTTTTTTAGGGGTAGGTGACCTGAATGGTGGTCTGGTCCTCAGCTAACCAGCTTTCCACTCTGGTTATATCCAACATATATCCGGTTCTTCTTTCTTTATTTTTATTCTTTGATATCCATTATATGCATTTGTTTCTTCATATCATGGTCAAAACCATGATCCTTCCTCGGACTATGGTGCAAGTCACCATAGTCCGAG
>MIQA02001151.1:4466-19354 GCA_001887855.2 Sclerospora graminicola | reverse complement strand
GCCAGTGGGTATCCGGATTCCGCCCAAGACTTTGGTCATGGATTTGGAAATCGGCTCCACCACATCACAAATGAGCCAACTTCCGTGCATAGCCCTCCTTGACCCGATCGAGATACAGCCTTACCCGGGAACCGGGCTCTATGCCGTGTTCTCTGGTTTGGTCGTTATTCTGATCGGCGCGGTCCTTAATTGCTTGTCGGAGGCGTTCGTTTACCTGTTCCCTCGCTAGTGAATAGTGGCGTTGCACTCCCATTCTCCATCGACGGGCGTCTCTGTCCCGGCTTCTTGTGCACCCTATTGTTATGGCAGCTTCCAAAGTGGATCGGGGATCCCATCCGTAAGCTAAATAGAAAAAGGCGTCGCCCCTTACCCGATCGAATAAGAATTAATGGCGAAAACCAGTCTCTCTGCATATTCGTCCCAGTCGCACTGATACGCCTCCACCACATACATCTTGAGGGCTCTGGAGTCTGGACCTTCCTTTTGACCTTTCCGTTCGCCTGCGGGCGGTAAGCCATAGTTGCGCTCTGTTTCTGTCCTAAGATCTTGTTGAAAGCTCGGAATACGTCCGCCCTAAATCCGGGCTCTCTATCGTTCCGGGTGACCTCGCTCGCCCCGAACCGCCTGAAATCACATTCCTCGTAACTTTGCGCAACCTGTTGGGCGGTACGTATGGAACTGGCCTTTGCTATCACCAGCCCGGTAAACATATCCGTCCAGATCAGTAGCTCTGTGTACCCATTTCGAGATTTGGGTAAGGACGGGATATGATCCATCGCAATGACTTGGAAAGGATAGGTAGCTTGTATGTTCCCCGGCGACCGTCCTCTGATGGTCGGCCGGCCCTTCCCTGTTTCACAGTCCGGACAACTTCCCACATAGGCTTGTACGCTGCGGTAGAGCCCCCGCCAGTGGAAATGTGCCTTAATCTTGTGATATGTCCGGCCGATGCCCTGATGTCCTCCTTCTAAGCTCACGTGATAATGATGGAGGATATCCGGTTGTAGGGTACCAGCCGAGCGGATTTATCCCTTTCGATCTCCGGCTGGTCAGCGTCTCGGTAGAAAAACAGTAACCCGTTTTCATCCACTTCGTAATCCGGGGCTAGTTTGAAGCATTCTTTAGCTTGTTCGGCGGTCAGTTTATCCACTTCCCCTTTAAGGTATGCCTTGAGATCCACTATCCACTCTTCCTCGTCCTGCGCTTGGAGAATCCGCTCTGCTCGTAACTGTTGCACTATCCCTTCGCTCATTGCTTCCGGAGATAGTGAGCCAGCGGCTGAAGAGCGGCGCTTCTGCGACCGGGTGACGGCGCTCACCTGGATTACCTCCTTCGTGTTGGCCGGATGGACAATTTCGGGCAGCCGATTGATCTCCGTCAAATCTGATAACAGAACTGGATCGGAAACCGTTACCCCGACTTGGTCACGCATGGCCAGCGTAGCCAAGTGATCTGCACTCTTGTTCCAGTCTCGTTTGACATGTATCAGCTCGTGTTCTGGCCATTTCCGCAGGGCGGACATAACCCGATCGTTCAACAGTCTAAGCCGGGGCGCCTTGCACTTTATCTCTCCTGTGATTTGCCGGATTACCAGATTGGAATCACCAAATATGATGATCCGCCCCTGTGTCCGGCCAGCCAGCAGATCTAAACAAAGTAAAATCCCTCTGTACTCCGCTTCGTTCACAGTTATGGCAGGCGTGAAATCCGAGGCGGCCGTGACCACTTTCCATCCGGGCAACTTCCACACAATAGCACTATAGGCCCCGACTCCCTTCTTTACACTCGCCGACCCGTCAAAACTCAAAACCATTAGCTCCTCCGTGGGTCCCACTGTTGGCGGCGGTAATATGATGGATTGCCGAGGCTGCTTCCGAGGTGCTATAGCTATCAGTGCTTCCTCCACTTCTGCCCTTGGGGTAATGCTGGCCGCCAGCGTGCCCAGTATCTCCTCTTCTCCCTTAGTACACTTGATTACTTCGAGGGACCACTGAGACAGCAGAGCCGCCCATCTACCCAGCCGGCCGTCAATTCCATTCGCCGTCAGGAGCCATGATAGGGTCGACCGTCTAGATAGTACCTTGATAGGCCGAGACACCAGCATAGTATAGCACACATCCAAGATCCGCAATAAGGCCAAAACTTCTTTATCCACTAGCCCATAGTTAACTTCGTTAGCCTTCAGGGTCCGGCTGGTGAATGTCACGGGACAGTACACTCCGTCATGATCTTGAACAAGGGCAGCTGAGATGGCCCATTTGTTAGCGTAGATGATGACCACAGGAACCTTATTAACATCGAAATGTTTCAGGACCGGTGTAGTCGCCATCTTCGCCTCCAACATGCCAAAGGCTACCATCGCTCGGGTCATGTGGTCGTCCGGGCCGGCCGCGCTGGAATCCGGTGGCCGGCCGCCTATCGGGTCAGAGAAGGGCGCCTTCTCATTGGCCGAAATATTTGACAAGGGTGGCATCCCATTGGCTGATATTGCCGACCCGGCTCGCGTTTCCGCTTGCCTATCCTGCTCTCTCAGCTTGTGGTAATCCACCTCCCGTAATTCATACAAAACCGCCGCATAGACTGCGAAATCCTCAATGAACCGACTGTAATAATTCAGGCTGCCCAAAAGGATTGCATAGCCTTTAGGGGTCGCGAGAAAGGCAGATTACTCAAGGACTCCAAATCTTTCGGATTAGCCTCCAATCCGGCAATCGAAACTTGATGACACAAATCGGTCACCTTAGTCTTTCCCCAGAAACTCTTAACCACACTAATCGAAAGATTCCACTTTTCACACGTAATCATCAACTTCTCCACTTTGTCACACAGTAAATCCCAGGTAGTAGCCGTCACAAGAATGTCGTCAATGTAAGACCGCCGCCCCAAAACTGAAGGTTTTGGGTCGGGGTCCGGGTCACCTTCGGTGAACACGTCTCCGACCAGAGCCGGATCTTGATCCGCCTTGATCTTGAAGTGTCCATACAGCGCGTTATCTATCAGCCGTTGATAAATCTGCGGGGCATTCTTCAGACCGAACGGCATCCGGTTCCACTCGAACAACCCGAAGGGCGTCACGAACGCAGAGATCTCCCGTGCACGATCGGTCATAGAGATCACCCAGAACCTGCTGGCCATGTCCAATGAGCAATACGACAAAACTTTATCCAGGGCCTCCAACAGGTCGTTTATCAACGGCATCGGGTAAACCATCAGCTTAGTCAGCCGGTTCACCAGCCGGTAGTCAATACACAACCTTATATCCACCCCATTCTTCTTGATAATGATTACAATGGGCGAAGCCCATGGCGAGGTGGACGGCTGAATTATCTTGGTGGCCAGCAATCCCTTGATAAGCTCTGACAGCTTTTCCCGATACTGGGGGGCGACTCTTCGGCATCTTTGTGCAACCGGCTTGGCGTTTCCCACATCAATGTCGCATACCGCCCCATGGGCGGCCGGAGGAAGTGCGTTTCCTGGTCCGATCAGCAGATGCTTTCGTTTCCATATGATATCCTTCAGCCTGCTGATCTCTTCCGGGGTGTTCACATCCGGGTCTCCCACTTGCAAATCGTCAATAGTAACCGCTGGTGGGCAGGGGGTTACCTCAGGTAGCACCGCCATCTGATCCTCCATGGCGTCAACATATAACTCGCCCCCTTCTTGAATGCAGACTTGGTCAGCTTCGACTAATTCGGGATCCTGATCGGCCGGCTGGGTCGATCCTTCCTCGGCTAATTCCGAATTCTGATCGGCCGGCTGGGTCGATCTGCTTTCGGCTATTTCCAAATTCCGATCGGCCGGCTGGGTCGATCCGGTATCATCTTGTTTATCAAACCATCCGGCATCAGGGGTGACCGCATATGTAACTCTGCCATGTCCTTTCTCCCGATTCCGTCGTTCGTCCGTCTTCATCAGGGTTGGCAAAACCAGTTCGGCGATCGGGGCGTAGCCTCGGCCAATACGTTCAGCCGGATCCGGCGACGGCCGGCTCCGCGTCAATATTTTAGAAGGGGTCCGGTACTCGGGTTTATCCACCATCGGAGTCTGGTCCTCTTCTAATTCTTCCTCTTCGCTGACCAGATCGGTGGTTGCCTGAAAGGCCAGGTTTTGCCACTCGATATAGCGTCTTGAGCCAATAGTGACATAGCCCGGCCGGCGGGGCACCTTGTCCTCGGCCAGCCATATTCCAATGATCACGTCTTCATTCAAGGTGAGGGGCCTTTCCGAGATGTTGGTCACGCTTATGTAATTGAGGTGACCTTCTCCTTTGACACCCTTTGACAAACGAGGGTACCCAACACTCGCCCCTTGTCAGCCATAACTTACGCCGCCTGTCGTGTGGTCGTACCATTACTTCCACCGCTTTTCCCACTGGCACCGTTACAAACTGACCTAACTTGAGGAACTGGACGTGGTATAAGGGCCGCCGGCCGGCCAGCTGGATCTGTACCTCATCCGGCAACGTCAATGTTCCATGCGATAAATCCAATCGTATGCCGGCTGGGACCATAAAGTCCATACCCAGAATAGCATCCTGCCCAGCCAGCTTGCCTACCCAGGCGGTAAAGTAATACACCAAAGACCCAGCCAACGTAATCTTAACTCATGTCCTTCCTTGGGTCATGTAGGAACTTTCTCCAATGCCGATACACTCCTGCCGCTTCGCCTCGTCTATTTCACACCCCACCTTACGAGCAAAGGTGGTGTCCACAATAGACACTTCCGCGCCAGAGTCGAACAGCATGGTAGCCTTCTGGTTATTGATTTTGCCATCCGCCTTGGCCTGCTTGAACCATTTATCCGGCGAATGATATATCCAATAACCTCGCGACTCGCCGGGTAACAGGTTCAATTCCATATGCACTTCAGACCGAGAATACTCATCCGTCCGTATACTGCTCACCAGGAAGGGGTCAGCCATGCTGCCCGGGGACCGGATGACGTAATCGTCAAACTTACATGTATTGTCGGCTACGCTTTGCTTTGCTTCTTGATTATCCTCCTTACCGACATATGCATAGATACTAACACTAGACCGCTCGGCTCGAACCAGATTCCAACCTGGCGAGCGATCTAGTTTAACATTTTTTCCACTCCGGGCGGCAGCATTCCAGCATGCTTGGTCGGGACGTACCACTTCTTCATCTGGTTGTAGAATTCTTCAATTGGGCACAGTCCCGCCTCGTGCACCTCCCCGCAAGTCTTACACGTAAACAGGCAGTGTTCCGCCGGATGTCCTTTCCTCTCGCACTTCTTGCAGGTCAGCCGCTTCCAACAGCTCCGGTCGTCATGCTTGATGGACCCACAGTGGGTACATTTGTGCCTGGGGTAATCCTGGTCAGTTCGAGCCGGAAAACCCTTCGGCTGACCGGACCCGGCTGGCAGCCTGGATGGCTGACTGGCTTCTGCCGAGAAAAGGTACCGGTACTGCTCCTCCTCGGACTCGCCCCCAGATCGCTGATACTCCTCTTCCGAGCTGGTCGCGTCTGACTCTCGGGCGACCATGCGGAGGGCTCGGGCCGTCCTGGTAGATAGCGGCCAACTTCCTTGATCCGCGTTAAAACGGGACTTGAAACGGCCGGTTCCAACGGCTGCCTTGGGCCCTCGCTTCTTCGCTTTTAGGTAGGTGCGCAGCGTCAATTCCATCTCCGTGGTGTTCTTCAATCGCAGTAACGCCAGCTGGTCCGCCAGCTCCCGATCGTCCAACGTGCTGATAAAATGTTCCACATGTTCACGAGCGGCTTCCGACCGGCTGGCATCTTCTTTAACCGGGATATTCGCCCTCATGCCAGCGACATTTAAGCGATGGAGATACTCCAGGGGGGTCTCATCCGCCCGCTTCTTGGTGTGAAAATATTGACGCGCCGCCGACGTTCCAGATCCACAGTATTGTTCTTCGTACGCATCGGCCAATCCCTTCCAGTTAACTCGGATTTCACGGCTGAGCTGTTGGATCCAGTTTTTCGCTGGACCTTTCATCAAATCTCCAAAGATCAGGCACTTCTCATAGTCCGACGTCCGGTCTCTGAGAAATGCCGACTTCGTCTTGCTCAGCCATAAAATGCTCTACTCTAACGTTTAAATGCGGTAGATGCTAGGCTAGCGGACGAGTAACGACGTATACTTACTTCGTCGAAATGTGCAGACTTTGAACTAGCCGTGATAAATACCTTAAAGGACTTGGTCCTCGTCCGTGTCACGTCCGGTGAAGTCTTTTAGCTCGGACGTGGCAGACATTCGCACCCTCGTGATAGCTCCCGAATCCGCATCAAATGCTTGAGCCAAGGCCATGTGGGCTCGGCGGGCCATCCCCAGGTCCAGGTCATCCGGATCGTAATGGTACTTGGCCGACTTGACGGATTCCATATCCACGTCGCTGAGAGACAGCTTCCTATTCGTTGGCCGACGTCCGGTCCGGCGACCTGTCTGGCGGATCGGCGGGGCGGCATGGGGTTCACTCTGCTTGGACTGCACCGACTCCATGTCTTCGTCACTCGGCTCCCTCGCATAGTACTGGACTGGCTCGGACGCCTGACTTCCACGACGAGCCGGCTGGTCCGGTGACTTCGGACTGCCGCGGCTGGCACTCAGCCGACGCTGCTCTTCCAAGTATCGTTCCATCATCGCCGAAATCATGTTATGCAGGTGATCCGGCACTTGAAGGCTCTCCTGGGGGTCGGCTTGAGGGGCGACTTGGGGGGCGGCCGGGCTGCCAGATCGACATTCCTTTTTGATCAGCCCATCCGCGTCTTCGTCTTCCTCCTTCGGTTCTGGATCCGCCGTCGCCGTCTGAGCCTGTACGCTATACTGGCTGGCTTTCTTCCGCTCGGGCGTATCCGGATCCCCACGTCCTCCAAGCCTCATGGCCGTCGCCACACGCGCTGCTCCCCTTGGGCCAAGCGTCATGCGGGTGATACCCACCGATGAGTCGGATGAGTCCGCTTCCGAAGGGGCAGACTCGTACTGAGAAGAACCCGAGTGTATCCCGGCCGGTCTGCTTGCTGCCGGACGGCGCCACTCCAGTCGTGGCTGTCATCTTCTCCGACGGCGGCGAACAGCCCACTAGCGGTACCAAGCGGTCGTGCAGTGCGCTGGATGCCTCCTTCAACTTGTCCACCTTCAGATCAAACAGCTCGTTCGGATCAAACACGCCGGTGTTAATACCGGCTTGTTTGAGTTGATCGAATAGTCCTCTAATAAGGGACACGTGGCCGTCTGAGAGAGTTGGGGGAGAGACGGGACCTTTCAATCCGCCTAGGATCTTCGGCCGTGTTATCTTCAGCACCTTATCCGTCCGCAAGAACTGCCCCAACTCGTGAAGATGGAAAGCACGCTCCAAGTCTGTATCCGTTGATAGGCCGTCCAACTTTTCTTCTTCTTCTTCGAAACGCGGCCTATCTTTGCGGGTCGGATAATCCGATTCCTGCCAATCCGGTCTCTTTAGGGGTAGGTGGGCCGGATCGCGACTTGGTCCCGATCTGGCCGGCTTCCCACTCCGGTCGTATCCGACTTCAGCTTCTTCTTCCTTAATTTTTTCTTTTATATCCATAATATGCATTTGTTTGTTAGGATCATGGTCGGAACCATGATCCTTCCTCGGACTATGGCGACTTGCACCATAGTCCGATCCGGCTCCATCCGTGTAGCGGCCGGCACTGCAGTAAGTAGTACCGTAATCCGCCCCCAGCGGAGCCTCTAGGGGAGTAACTTCTTCTTTAATGTCAACCTCGAACTCCCCCAATCCGAGGCGACCATCGCATCCTCCCATCTTCAGCAGCATTGGGGGCGATATGCCTTCCCCCAATGCACCCGACACAACATCGTCAACAAATTTGACAGGTTTAGGTCTTTCGCCCGCTAGGGACTCGCGGTGATATCCAGGGTCACCAAGAGATCCGGGCACGCGCACCATTGTGGTGTAGTCGCTCTCAGAAAATCTTCCTGAGACACGAACACCCACGGGGGCCCCAGACGACTGACTGTCGGAGGGGGTACTCCGTCCATCCGAGTCATGATCCGATCAGGCATCCGGCCGGCTGGATCGGTCACTTCCATCCGCTTGATCGTAACGACTCGGATGTTGCATGTTGAAAGCTCACCTTGTGTACCCGTCAGTAATGGCGGTTCGCTCTCTTGGTGGACCCTAGGGCGAAAAGTGTAAATCCGTCGAATAAGGAGATGAGGGTTAGGACTAGGGGTAGCTCCTGGGCAGAAATCGTCACCGGGGAGCTCCACTGGCAATATACTTGAACTTTGTATACTGCACGGCTGGACCGAGAATAATCGATCGGCCAGCCAAACCAATGATAATGAAGGGTAAATCCAAACGTGTACGTAAAGGGGAATCCAAATATAACTCCACAATCTTCCACAGAAGGCCAAAATGTTACCACTTCCCAATACTTAATATACCGTGTTCAAAACACGGGTGACTTGAGGTGAGTATACGAAACGCCGCAACTCCCGGTCAGGGGACTTCCGGTGGGTTACTTTAACCTTCCCCGGGCAAACCAATAGCGGCAAGAGGAGACCTTGTTAGCCCTCCGCTGTGAACCAATAAAAGCGACTTATGTCTAAGAAAGCGAAACGTATACTGATTTATCCTATATCCAATACTCCCTTTTGTGTAACCTACCCCAAATAGCCCGGCTGACCAGTCATGTGCCTTACCCGAAGTAGCCCGGTTAACTCCGATTTTTGTGTATCCGCCTAGCCGGTACACCCAGATGGTACCAACCCGGCCGGTACACCGAACCCAGCTGGTACCAGTCCGGCTGGTACATTGTACCCGGCCGGCTCGGCCGGATGGCCATCCATCCGAGCTCCCTGGCCGCTGGCGCTAGCACTTCCTTGGCAGCTTCTCATCCGATCCTGGTGCCTCCTTCATCCACTTGAACACTCATCTTCCTTCAAGCCCCTTTCGCTCATACTTTCCAAACAATCCGCCACCAATCCGCCCCTCGGCCGTCTGCCATCCGCGGTCGTTCCGTCCGCTTAGCCCGCTAGCGCAACTATCCACGCCTTCTGTCACGTTCGTCCGGCCTGATTCCAGGCCTGGCGCCGTCCGGCCGCTCGTAGATGCGTCCGGCGGCCCTCAGATCGCGTCCTCTATTGACCGGTCCGGGCATCCTGGTAAGGGCGACATTTCAACCAATCAGGTGGGGGCGTCCACTATCATTAGTCCGTTAATTTCTGGGCCACTTCACCACATACCCGAACAGCCCAACAAGTCGCTTGCAGTTATGAAGAATGTGTCTTTAGGCGGTTTGGAGCTAGTGAGGTGATCAGGCATGATCGGGAACCAGGTTTCATGGCCGAAGTTTTCCGATCATTCAATCAGATGTTTGGTCAGAAACAGAGCGCGACCATGGCCTACCGTCCGCAAGCGAACGGTAAGGCCGAACGCATGGTACAGACGCTAACCAGAGCTATCAAGATGTATGTCGCGGATTCCGCTCAACAAGACTGGGATGAGTATGCAGAGAGGTTGGTGTTTGCGTTGAACTCCTCTTTCGATCGGATCAGGGGAGATACTCCGTTCTACTTGGCGTATGGTTGGGACCCCCGATCTACCATCGAGTCGGTGATTCCTGTTGGATGTACCAGAGGTCGAGATCGCGAAGCTCGTCGATGGCGTATGGGACTCCAGCGCCATTACCAACATGCGCGGGAACAAGTGAACGAACGACTGCGGAGGGCGATCCAAGAAAGAGCCGATCGGAACAATGATCAAGCCGATTCCCATAATATCGAACCGGGATCAAGGGTCTGTCTTTACTTGGATCGCGTGAAAGAAGGATATACCAGGAAATTAGCACACCTGTGGCATGGACCCTTCCGTATATCCGAATTGATCGGCGATCATGCCGCCCGGTTGATCACTGCTGGTACCGATTACGGAATTTTCCCGATCGTCCACTTGTCGAAGCTGAAGCTGGTCCGGGAATATCCCGATCGCCCAAAAACCAGGCTGTCATCCGATGATCAGCCAAGGTTTGACTTCGACGAAGCTCTCTTGCCCGAGGACAGTTGGGAAAGAACGTTGGATCAGAATGAATTTGAAGTGGAAAAGATTTTGGATACCCGATCAGGCAAGAGGACCCGATTTGGTCGAACCCATCGTGATTACTTGGTTCAGTGGAAAGGTTATGACGATCCCGAGTGGGTAGATGAACAGGATCTGAACTGTGGATCTCTACTAAGAGAGTTTGAACGTGATCGAGTGAGACGAAATCGATTTGGAGTAATGCAAACCCACGAAGAGGGCAACCAGGAGTCTTAGTAGTCTTGGTTGACACATTGTGACAGATCAGCCAAAGGTAATGGTCGAACAGGTGGAGATCAAGGCGGTTGAACTGGTTCAGAGTCAATGGATATATATATAATGCACGAGGACTACATTTGCATACATGTGAGCGATCGATATTCAAGATGGAGACAATATTGGGACCTGGATATGAAGTGTGGATATGGAACGTGAAAGTTATCAAGAAGGTGTCGTGATATATTAATGATTATGGAAAGAACGAAACGGAAGCTGGTTATCACGACAATCACGGGCCATACTTCGTGCGCAGACGAGAAACCGTAAACGCCGGATGATCCATGGGGCTTGATCGGTATTGGTTTCGCCAGGGCTCTTGGCGATCGGCCAAGCTCAAGGCATCACGCAACGTGGGTGTCCATAACCAGGATACCACTCCCCGCCGTCGGCCTTGATGCCTCGCGCTTCCGCCAGGCGAGCAGGCAGGTGTAGCACGGCAGGAAACAAGATAACGTCCAGGTCGCACTCACCGCGCTGAATCCCATTGACCACATGGTCGCAGATCGCGGCCCAGGCAGCCCCGGCTTTGGTGCGTCGGTGCTTGCGAGCGTGGTGATAATGTTCCAACCACGCGTCCTTACGCATCGCCGCCGTGATCGGGAAATGGTGGGTCGCCTCCCATATCGCTTGAACATGCTCTTGATAATACAGGGCCAGACGTCCCTGCAGATCAACAAACCAGGGGCGATTGGGAAATTCCAACCCGGGCATAGGCGTCATGAGGACATCCCAAGGTGCTGAATCGATCAGAAGCTCGATAGCGCCTCTGGTCAGCACACTCGGTTGCCATTGCGTGTCCTTGGGCGCCGACGACCTAATTGGAAAAATCCATCCTGGCGGACGGGACCACAAGCGAGGGACGAGTTTGCGCCTCACCGAAAGAACCAGAGGCGTCAGATCCCATACTTGATCGGCACTCCAGGGTCGTCGAGTTGCCATGTGAGCAGGCGACGGTTTGTCCTGCATAACGACGTATAGATCCATGAACCGTTGATTCGGATCATAGCTATAGTCGTCCTGCTCGATCGACGACTTGCTCGCTGGAATAAAAAGACGCCAGTGAAGTTGGGCGGTCGGGTGGTCAATGTCGTATTGGCGGGTGGGGGAACGCTGGGAACAGCCGAAGCCGGTTGCCTCTCCTCCGGATCATCTTCGTCCTCACCATCGGAGTCAAGTAAAGCGACGGCCCGGGTCAGAGAAGTTACGCCCGAAGGGGTCGCCACTGGAACTCGACGATCAGCACTGCGTCATCGGGCTAGAGCACATAGCCTCCTTTCGTCCAGATCGGTCGACTCGTCGTCCGAGTCAACAATAAGACGAGAGCGCTTGGCGGTAGCCACCTTCTTCTTCGATGAGCTTGCCCGTTTACGCTTTGCAGAACTCAAGATCGAGGAGACTGATCTCGAGGATAGCGGTAAGCAGGATGGAGTTGATGCAGAAGCCGCTGCAGTACTGATCACAGGCTGATCAGCACCATGGGTCGGTGAGGAAGCGACGGAGAACGTGGGCGATGGCGGGGCAGACTCAGGAGGTTGCGACGGTGTCCCAGACGGAGCAAGAGAGCTAATCAGCTCAGGAAATCGTAGCAAAGCCGTCCGAAGCGACTCCGAATCAGTGTTCGGGTCGGGCCACCTATCCATGGTCTGGACCGCAATCTTCCTCAAGTCGGCGTTACGTTGGATCCAGCCGCGATCATCGAGCTCTAGGGTTTCAAGTTTAACCCGAGCAAGATTAAGCTCGCGCCGACAATCTTCAGCTTCTTTCCGACTTTCGCACAACCTTTTCTGTATGTTGGCGCGGCCGAGGCGTGAATCGGAAAGCTGCTTCACCAGGAGCTGATCCTGCTCATCCGAGTAGCACATTTTGACTTCCAGACGCTCCACGTCCTTAGCAGTACGAATCTTGTCACGAAGCAGCTGATCATGGTCGAGACGGTGGTCATCGAGCTGTTGCAAATGACCCACCATCTCGACCATTGAACTCTTCATCGCCTCGATGCGTTCGTCTGGAAGCAAACAGGGAAAGTCATATACAGATCTCAGAAGAAACAAATGGGACGAACATACCTTGATTGCGAACAGTAACAGACAGCGAACGAATCATCGACTGTAGAGAAGCGACGGTATCCGAAGGCTTGGAGAGGCGCAGAGCAGCGAGGTCAGCTGACAGCTGATCACGCTCCATCGACAGACTCTGGACGCGGCCTGTCATGTCTTGCAGATCTCGGTCAAGCCTGTCGCGATCTAATCGTAGAGCCGACAGCTGGCTAGCCAGATCGGCAGAATCACGTTCCAGGGTATCGATAACGACCCGACGGTCGAATAACTCGGCATTAAGCGCCCGATTGGTATCATATAGGGAAACCAACTCGGGAATTGCGCTTCGGAGTTCCAACCGTAATCGGCTAGTTTCCATGGACCCCAGCGTGAGTGGACCAGATCCCTCCACTAGACGAGCTAGCTGCTCCAAGTAACTGACAGGGCGATCCGAAGAAGGCCGAGCGGGAAAACTCCAAGGCGGACGATACGAAGTCAGGGTCGTCGTGGGACTGATGAGGCTGGTCGTGATCGTGGCCGCGGTCGTGATCAGGGGGGTTGCTGGATCAGCTGAACTTGAACTGGGAGGTGAGTCAGTGATCGAAGGGGCAGCCGAAGAAGACGGAAAATGAAGGGAAAATCGTCTCGAGTCAGCCATGGTAGTCGCCAAAAAGGAAATTTGGAAATGAATGAGTCGAACTGCAGTCGTCGCGGCTGCAGTTGGGCTCAGGGGCGGCTGTGGTAAAGCGATCTGGAAAAATGTTGAGAATGAGGTGGACCACACATGACCGTTGATTGGTGACGATGGAACACCCATCAGGATGAGACAGTTGATGGGTGGGACATGCTGATCGAGCATACGACGAAAAGGTAGTGGACAACGGGTGCTCATGATATGAAGGAATAAGCCAAGCACAGTTATTACACCCGGTCCCAGACACTAACGGAACAGCGACAATCACGATCGCGATCGGGATAACGTCTATTAAGTGGGTTCACGTGGATGTACGACAATATCGGCAGAGACAAGTTAAGATACCGCAGCAATGGTGACGTGGTACATCAGAGACAGTTACTGGGCCGAACTATGAACAGTGCAGATGTTGAAGGTGAATTTGATACGAAGTTCCGGCCCGATCGGCCAAGCCAACTGATTATGCCCCAAAATACGAAAAAAAAGATGTGGAATGGAAGGGGGCATGTGGAATGGCGAGTCGTTCGAGTAATGTCAAGTCAAGGCAAGTTTATGATGACCGATGGATTTGTTCAGGGATGACGTGAGAAGGCCCGATCAGGCGATCGGCTGAAATCGGTGCGATATAGATACCCCGACAGGGGATGAAGGTCAGGAGTATGGCTGAGCGGGAGAACAAAGTCGTTGGTATTGTGACCCAGAGAGTTTCCGAAGTGATCTAGGGCTGATCGCCCTGATCACTACCCGATCACTCGGCTGATCGCTATGCCGATCATGATCGGGGCTGATCAGCCTCAAACCGGCGTCCAGACGCAAAGGCAGGTGAAGTTCTCAGTTAAGTCGGGCTGGATATGAAGTGAACAAGTGTCCGAAGGGCAGATCTCAAGCGTTTACCAAGTTGTTCATCGAAGATCGGGATGGTACAGATCGTTATAGAAGTCCGGCCGTGATCAGGGCAGAAGTGGTACAGATCAGCTTGAAGGTGCAGCCAGGATGGGTAAGGTGGTGCTATGCAACCGTGCGACGAAGTGAACAGGGTCGAAGTATAAATCAGGCATGAGTTGGTGTATGGTACACTAGGTATAGGACATTGCATATATAATAACAGGTTTTGATTTTCCCCCTAAGCAAAGAGTCGCTCCGCCACGTGTTGCGGTCATTGGGAGCACAGGGTTAACTAGTCCCCTCTTGCTCAACTTATTTCCCGGTTAAGACGCGCTTAGACGCATTTTGGCTTACCGGAAGACCCCCGACGGGTTTGTTTAGGTGATCAAACCTCACCCCCACGCGCACGTGTTTGAAATACGTTTAATATTGGAAAGGTTTTGTGGAGATAACGTTTGTGGATTACTGTGGAAGATCGTGGTTTGATCGCGTTTTTCTTGGTTTCTCGTTGTCTCTCGTTCTTATTGGCTGACCTGATCAGACGAAGTTTCCTGATCAGTGCCTAGATACTGATTAAGTATCGACCCCAACCCGTTCTCCGGTGAAGATTTCCACCCGAGGACACCCCCCGTCTCGAGAAGGTTATCCCCTCCGACCTGATCAAGATCATCGTTTTCGTCACCGAGTCCACCTAAGTGAGTGTAACCACCCCCGATCAACGGGTACACAAGGTGAGATGAAGTTGAATATAGATCCTGACGCGCATGAAGACCGGCCAGATGACCGGGAGGATCAGATCAGTCACCATAATGGTGATTCATCTGATTCTGATGCTGATCAGGATCGACGGAGTACCCCCTCCGATAGTTGGTCGTCCGGGCCAGTGGGTATCCGGATTCCACTCAAGACTTCGGTCATGGATTTGGAAATCGGCTCCACCACAATGGTG
>MIQA02001150.1:0-23724 GCA_001887855.2 Sclerospora graminicola | reverse complement strand
ATCTGCAGGGACGTCTGGCCCTATATTATCAAGAACATGTTCAAGCGATATGGGAGGCGACCCACCATTTCCCGATCACGGCGGCGATGCGTAAGGATGCGTGGCTGGAGCATTATTATCATGCTCGCAAGCGCGGACGCAGCAAAGCCGGGGCTGCTTGGGCCGTGATCTGCGACCATGTGGTCAATGGGATTCAGCGCGGCGAGTGCGACCTGGACGTTTTCTTGTTTCCTGCTGTGATGCACCTGCCTGTTCGCCTGGCGGAAGCGCGAGGCATCAAGGCCGACGGCGGGGAGTGGTATCCTGGTTATGGGCACCCGACTCTGATCGGCACGTTGCGCGATGCATTGGGCTTTGCCGATCGCCAAGAGCCCTGGCGGAACAAATACCGATCAAGCCCCATGGATCATCCGGCGTTCAAGATTTCTCGTCTGCGCACGAAGTATGGCCCGTTATTGTCGTGATAGCCAGCTTCCGTTTCATTCTTTTCGTAATTATTAATATATCACGACAACTTCTTGATAACTTTCATGTTCCATATCCACACTTCATATCCAGGTTCCAATATTGTCTCCATCTTGTATATCGATCCTTCATATGTATGGAAATGTAGTTCTCGTGAATGATATATATATATATATCCCATTGACTCTGAACCAGCTCAATCTCCTTGATCTCCACCTGTTTGACCAGTACCCTTTGCTGATCCATCACAATATGTCAACCCAGACTATTGAGACTCTTGGTTGCCTTCTTCGTGAGTTTACATTACTTCAAATCGGTTTCGTCTCACCCGATCACGTTCAAACTCCCTTAATAAAGCTCCACAGTTGAGGTCTCGTTCATCTACCCATGCTGGATCGTCATAACCTTCCCACTGAAAATAATCACGATGGGTTCGACCGAATGGGGACCTCTTGCCTGATCGGGTATCCAAGATCTTTTCCACTTCAAATTCATTTTGATCTAACGTTCTTTCCCAACTGTCTTCGGGCAAGAGAGCTTCGTCGAAGTCAAACCTTGGCTGATCATCGGATGACAGCCTGGTTTTTGGGCGATCGGGATATTCCCGGACCAGCTTCAGCTTCGACAAGTGGACGATCGGGAAAATTCCGTAATCGGTACCAGCAGTGATCAACCGGGCGGCATGATCGCCGATCAATTCGGATATACGGAATGGTCCATGCCACAAATGCGCTAACTTCCTGGCATATCCTTCTTTCACGCGATCCAAGTAAAGCCAGACCCTTGATCCCGGTTCGATATCATGCGAATCGGCTTGATCATTATTCCGATCAGCTTTCTCTTGGATCGCCCTCCGCAGTCGTTCATTCACTTGTTCCCGCGCATGCTGGTAATGGCGCTGGAGTCCCATACGCCATCGACGAGCTTCGCGATCTCGACCTCGGGTACATCCAACAAGAAATCACCGGCTCGATGGTAGATCGGGGGCCCCAACCATACGCCAAATAGAAGGGGGTGTCTCCCCTGACCCGATCGAAGGAAGAATTTAACGCATAAACCAGTCTTTCCGCATATTCGTCCCAATCTTGTTGAGCGGAGTCCGCGACATACATCTTAATAGCTCTGGTTAGCGTTTGTACCATACGTTCGGCCTTACCGTTCGCTTACGGACGGTAGGCCATGGTCGCGCTTTGTTTCTGACCAAGCATATGATTGAATGATCGGAAAACCTCGGCCATGAAATCTGGCTCCCGATCGTGCCTGATCACCTCACTTGCTCCAAACCGCCTAAAGACACATTCTTTATAGCTGCAAGCGACTTGTTGGGCTGTTCGGGTAGATCCCGCTTTCGCGATCACCAATCCAGTGAACAGATCAGTCCAAATCAGCAACTCTGTATTGCCCTTGAGCGATTTTGGCAAGGCCGGTATGTGGTCCATCGCTATCACTTGGAAAGGGTAGGTCGCCTGGATATTTCCAGGTGATCTACCCCGGATGTTCGGCATACCCTTCCCGGTTTCGCAATCTGTACATGTTCCGACAAACTTTTGGACACTTCGATATAAACCTCTCCAGTGGAAATGTTTGCGAATCCTGTGGTATGTCCGACCTACGCCCTGGTGACCACTCTCTAAACTGACGTGATAATGATGTAAGATATCTGCTTGTAAAGTCTCTGGGATCACGAGCCTTGCTGATCGGTCCAGATCTGCATCGACCTGATCAGCTTGAACATAGTAAAACAACAAATCGTTTTCGTCAATCTCATAGTTGGACGCGATCTTAACACAATCTTTTGCTTCACTCTGGCTCAATTTCTCTAGATCTCTATTCAGAAAAGCCTTCAAATCAACGATCCATTTTTCTTCGTCTTGTGCCTTGAGAATTCTTTCGATCCGCATCTCCTGTACTATTTCTTCTGTTAGGCTTTCTCGAGAGAGTGACCTGTTAGGTGGTGATCTGGCTCGTGATCTCGTCATGATCGAGATCTGGGCTGCTTCCTTTTTATCTTCCGCATGAATCAGCTCGGGCAGCCTATTGATCTCCACCAATTCCTCCAGCAATGATTTATCAGTAACTATCAATCCGGTCTGATCACGCATGGCCATAGTGGCTAGATGATCTGCACTCCGATTCCAATCACGTTTCACATGTAAAAGATCATGACTTGGCCATCCACGTAGAGCTTTCATAACGCGATCGGTCAGCAACTTCAAACGCGGTGCTTTGCAATCGATCTCTCCAGTGATCTGCCGAATTACCAGGTTTGAATCTCCGCATATGATTACTCTTCCGATCTTTTGCTCTTGCACGAGATCCAAACCTAGCAGCAGACCACGATATTCGGCTTCATTGACCGTGATACCCGGAGTATTGTCTGAACCAGCAGATATAACAGTCCATTCTGGCAATTTCCACACCAACGCGCTATACGCCCCCACGCCTTTCTTCACACTCGCTGATCCGTCGAAACTTACAACTATCAGATTTTCCTCCGAGCCGACGATCGGTGGGGGTGTAATGATCGATTCTCGTGGTTGCTTCCGAGGAGCGACCTCGATCAGAGCTTCATCGACTTCTGATCGGGGTGTGATGCTGGCTGCTAGTGTTCCAAGAATTTCTTCTTCGCCCTTGGTGCATTTGATGATCTCCAAGGTCCACTGAGATAACAGCGCTGCCCATCGCCCCAGTCTCCCGTCTAACCCATTCGCTGACAGTAACCAAGCCAAACTAGATCGCCTGGACAATACCTTAATCGATCTAGTTACCAGCATAGAGTAACAAACATCCAATACACGTAATAATGCTAGCACTTCTTTATCCACAATACCGTAGTTGACTTCGTTCGGTTTTAATGTTCGGCTTGTGAACGTCACCGGGCAATAAATTCCGTCGTGATCTTGGACCAGTGCGGCCGATATTGCCCATTTACTGGCGTATAGAATCACCACGGGAATCTTCTCCGGATCGAAATGTTTCAGTATCGGCGTCGAGATCATCTTCGCCTTCAACATACTGAAAGCTACCATAGCTCGCTTCATATGGTCCACTGACCCTGGCACAGTTCGATCGATCAGTGATCCAGTCTTGAGATTCGATTCAATAACTTCGGTTTCGCGATCAGTCTCACTTAGTGATCTTCCCACTCGATCACGTCCTCGTAGCCCATGATAATCCACTTCCTTCAATTCATATAGTATAGCGGCATAAATTGAGAAGTCTTCGATAAACCGGCTATAGTAATTCAGAGATCCGAGAAAGGACTGCATAGCCTTCAGTGATTGGGGAAAAGGTAGGTTGTTGAGAGCGTCCAGATCTTTCGGGTTTGCTTCCAAACCTTGGATCGACACGTTATGGCCGATGTAGGCGACCTTGGGTTGCTAAACTCTTGACCCTATAAATTCCAGCGTTCGCAAGTGTTCAGGAGTCGTTCGACCTTATCGCATAGTATATTCCATGATGTTGCTGTGACCAAGATGTCGTCTATATATGATCGCCTTCCCAACACTGATCGTCCCTGATCTTGGTCCGGTTTGCCCTCCGTAAACACGTCATGTAGATCGGTGGCTTCTCGTTCGGCACTGATCTGGAAATATCTATAGAGAGCATTGTCGATCAGTCTCTGATAGATCTGTGGGGCGTTCTTTAACCCAAACGGCATCCGGTTCCATTCGAAAAGTCCGAAAGGTGTAACGAAAGCCGAAATCTCTCGAGCACGATCAGTCATTGAAACCACCCAGAAACCACTAGCCATGTCTAGCGAACAAAACCATAAAACTTTGTCCAGATCTTCTAGTAAATCATTGATTAGGGGCATCGGATAGACCATCACTTCGTGAGGCGATTCACCATTCTGTAGTCGATACATAGTTGAATATTGACCCGTTCTTTTTTATCACAATCCCAATCGGTGATGCCCACTGCGATGTTGAAGGTCGGATGATTTTTGTACTCAACAAGCCCTTGATCGAATCGGATAACTTTTCCCGGTATTGTTGTGCGACTTTGCGACAACGTTGAGCGATCGGTCTCGCATTTCCCACGTCTATATCACAAACAGCTCCGTAAGCGGCTGGGGGTAGGGCGTTACCCTTCCCCATCAGTAGATGGCGCCTTTTCAAGATGATCTTCTTTAGCTGATCGATCTGCTCGGGAGTGTTCACTTCGGGATCACCGACCTGTAGATCTTCCATGGTGACTTCTGGCATATTGGGCGATACTTCCGGCAAAACGGCCATCTGCTTCTCGATACCTTCAATGTACTGATCACCACCTTCATGTATACACACTTGTTCATCTACCTGATCTACCTTTCCTGATCAGCATCATCTTGAGTCGCCCCTTGTAAGTCATCCAACTGGTGATCTACTTCGGGTTCACCTTCCTCCGTAACAACTTCGGCAGATTCATCCTCCTTTTTCTTCTCAAGATCGTTCCTGAACTCCTCACCATCATTTTCGCTCTCTGGACCCGCTGTCTTCGGTGAGCCGGGTCTAATAATATTCAATATTTGTGGACCTTTTTTGACCCGGCTTTCCCCTATCGCTTCGATCGGCGGTCTCCTGATCAGCAGCTTGGTCGGCGTAGAATATTCCGGCTTCTCGACCATAGGTGAGGTATCTTCATCTGCTAAGTCTTCGTCACTAATCAGGTCTGTGGTGGCCTGATAAGCCAGATTTTGCCATTCAATATATCTTCGTGATCCCACTGAGACATACCCAATCTGTCGAGGTACTTTCCCCCCGGGTAACCACATCCCTAGGATCATGTTTTCGTGAACGATTAGCGACTGATCAGATATGTTTGTAATCCTGATGTAACTTGATCTGCCGACACCTTTACGAACGTTGGTACCCATCGTTCACCACGGGTTAGCCACAATTTCTGTTGCCGATCGCTCGGCCGAATCATCACGTCGACTGATCGGGCCACCTTGAGGTTTTCGTACTGACCCATTTTAAGCATCCGCACATGAGTACCATATAAAGGGCGTCGGCCGGATAACTGAATCTGCACCTCATCCGGCAGAGTCAGGGTTCCATGAGACAGGTCGAGCCGTATACCGGCTGGTACCATGAAATCCATTCCCAATATCGCGCCTTGACCAGCTAACCGGCCAACCCAAGCGTTGAAATAGTAGACCAGGGAACCTGCCAAAGTGATTTTAACACGTGATCGCCCTTCCGTCATGTACGCACTTTCGCCGATCCCAACACATTCTTGCCTCTGGGTACTGTCTATACGATATCCCACCTTACGAGCAAAGGCGGAGTCGATGATCGAGACTTCTGCCCCAGAGTCAAATAGAATAGTGGCTTTTTCATTGTTGATCTTTCCATTAGCTTTTGCCTGTTTAAACCACTTGTCGGGAGAGTGATACTTCCAATATCCTCGGGATTCACCGGGCAGTAGGTCCAACTCCATGATCACGTCCGATCGGGAATATTCATCCACTCTGAGACTGTAGATCGGACGCCGATCGATGCAATTTGAATTAGAACATGTATTGTCGGTTATCTTCTTTTCCTCAAACTTATCTCTGCTACGGACATATGCATAAATGCAGAACATAGATCGCTCGGCTCGAACCAGATTCCAACCTGGCGAGCGATCTAGTTTAACATCTTCTCAACATCTGGTGGAAGCATACCAGCATGTTTAGTCGGCACATACCACTTGCGCATCAGATTAAAAAATTCTTCAATAGGGCAGGCGCCGGCGTCATGAAGCTTCCCACAGGTCTTGCACACGAAAAAACAATGATCAGAAGGGTGACCTTTACGATCACATTTTTCACACGTAATTCTTTTCCAACAATCACGATCTCCATGTTTGGTCGACCCACAATGCACACATTTCTTACGAGATCGGTCTTGATCAGGTTGAATACCACCAGGTTTCCGTCCATCCATGCCATTAGCCGATGATCTCGGGCGATACACTGGCTCCGTCGTAAAGATATGACGATACTGTTCCTCGTCCGAGCTCAGACTTGACTGACCACTTTCCTCTTCCGAACCGGAACTGTCTGATTCCTTCGTGATCATCCGAATTGCTCAGGCTGGTCGTGCTGCTGGTATCTGGCCCTGATCAGGGTGTGGCTTTGACCGGTACCGGTTCGATCCTACCTCGACCTTGGGTTGTCGACTTTTGGCCCGCTGCAGCGTTCTCGGGGGTAGTTCCAGTTCTTCCGCATTGCTTATCCGGAGCAGGGTTAACTGGTCAGCCAAGTCACGATTGTTCAAAGTGGCAATAAAGTGTTCGACATGTTCGCGAGCCATATTCGCGTGTCGTGGATCCTTGATCGGCATTTTCACGCGCAGAACAGCCAGCTGGTGTAAGTATTCGATCGGTGTTTCATCGGATCTTTTCTTCATATGATAATATTCTCTGGCGACAGACACCCCTGAGTTGCAATATTGCCCTTCAAATTCTTCACACAATTAAGGCCATGTGGTAAAGTGACTTATGAATTAATTGATAGAAAGAAATGAAGTACTTTCCAGAGGGCGCCTTCTGATTGGCAGACAATGTGGTCCAAGGGAATAGGTGCCGGATGGCCGTCGCCGAGCGTATCTACCAGCGGCCGGACGGCGCCAGGTCTGGAATCAGGCCGGATGAGTACAATTAAACCTTTCCAATTAATAAGAAATGTTCCAAACACTTGGGCGTGAGAGTAAGGATTAAAAACCTAAAAACAATCCCGTCTGGGACTTTCGGTAAGCCAAAAATCGTCTATGCGCGTCTTAACCGGGAATTGAGTTGAGCTATAGGGACCTTGTTAACTCTGTGTTCCCAATGACCGCCGATATGTGGAGGAGCAACTCCTTGCTCAGGGGGTAAATCAAATCATTTTATTTAAATTGCAATACACTATGTACTCTCACTTCGGACACCGTCAAAAATGCATTACCTGTATCCAATTTATTTTTTTATAGATACTAAATATCGCAAAACAAATTTGCACTGTCAAAGGGTACAGTAGCCGATCAAGTGGTGGGGGATATGGCCGTGATCGCATGGGCGGGCGTCGTGGAGAGCAAAGTGGCGGGGGTGCTGAGCACTTGGCGCGTATTCACGGAACGGAAGAAGATCGCGTTAACTGCCCCTTTTACTTTAAGATTGGTGCCTGCCGCCACGGTGACCGCTGTTCTCGACTGCACAATAAGCCCGTGTTCAGCCAGACTATCTTGGTGAGCCATATGTACCAAAATCCGATTGCACAAGTGATCGCGCAGAACGGAGATCCAACGTCGCTGGACCAGCGTAAGGTGGACGAAGAATTTGAAGATTTTTATGAAGAGATTTTTGCAAGTTCGGCAAGCTGGAAGAGCTGAACATTTGCGATAATCTAGGCGATCACCTGGTTGGAAACGTATATGCTAAATATGATGACGAAGAGCACGCAGCAGCGGCACAGAAAGCATTGTACGGTCGATTTTACGCTGGACGACCTCTAGTGTGTGAGTTTTCGCCAGTAACAGCTTTTAGGGAAGCGCGCTGCCGCCAATTTGATGAAGGAACCTGTAACCGTGGTGGCTACTGCAATATTATGCATATTAAGACGGTACCGCGTGCCATGCAGCGTGAGCTAGAGAGGACATTTAATCGTGGCCGCCGTGATAAAAGTCGCAGCAGAAGCAGGAGTAGAAGCCGCAGCGGCAGCCCCGGACGAGGACGTCATCCGCGAGGACATTCGCGTAGTCGATCGCGCGATGGTGAGTCCCTCCGTCGCAAACGCAGCCGCTCCCCGTCACTTGCCAAGAAAACCCGGCGAAGTCGCTCACGCAGTCATAGTCCACGATCACCTGGCCATGATTCGAGGCGCGGGAGCTCGAAGTTGGAAGAGGGTATCGTGGATAAGAAGCACGATGAAGAGGTAGTGACAAATACACCTGCTCCTACGGAAAAGCCCAAGAAGAAGAAAAAGTTGGAGGAATCCACGTCGACCCCACAACCAGCCTCTAACAGTACGGTCAAAGAAAAACAGATCGGGGGTAAAACGAATGAAGGAGTCTTCGATGGATCCTCTGAAGGTACAGCTGAAATTGATAAGATTGATTTACGTAATGAGGATGGATGGGTGAGTGTTTACGACGACCCTCCGTCACAGGCATTGCGATGCGCTTAGTTTCAATGAGTTTTAATGCATATTGTCTTGAAATATATTGCGCAGTTTGTTTTTGAGTTGCTCGTTAATCCGAACCTACGCTACTATAGAAGCGAACGGTGCCATCGTACGAAGCAGTAGCTAGCTGCGGGCATTTGGCATCACTCGAGTATTCAATGTGTAAAATTGTATGACTGGAGGTGAGCGAACTTTATATAACATTTATCATGAGTTGCTATATCCTTTAACAATTAATTCCATCTAAAACCATATACGCTTGGTGGGTGTCCGAAGTGAGAGTACATAGTGTATCTAATACCTAATGTTTCATACACCAACCTATGTGACTTACCTAGTACTTCGATCTTGATTGTCCGATCATATGGTTTGGGTGTACCACTTTCGACCATCTTCAACTAATATTCAACCTGGTTTGGCTGTACCACTATCGACCATCTTCAACTAATCTTCAACCTGGTGCTGACCGATCTTCAATTAATCTGACCTGGTCAGTACTACCTTCGACCGATCTACCAATGATCTTTAGCCTGGTTCTCGACCTTGACCGAGGCGCCTGTCTTGGCTATAACCAACAACGAGCGACCGTTTCACGTTGTTTGCAACGCAAGCGATTTCGCAATCAGCTGTGCCTTGATATAGCGCGATCGCGATGTTTGGGATCGCGTAATATTATACCAATTGCGGCAGTTGCGCCCAGTTGAGCGCAACTATATAGTGCATGGCAAGGAACTCCTTGCCATGAAATATGCACTGACTAAGTTTCAGATCTGTCTCTTAGTAGATAGACCGTTTGTGGTTTTAACGGACCATGCGTTCTTACGCACATCGTAAATTCACCACACATTTCACAAAGAATGGCACAAAGGCAAAAGGCTGTCATTCTTCGCAGAGTACAACTTCACGGTGAATACAAACTGAAAACGTTATAGCGAATGCGCTATCGCGATGGTCGGATTACGCGACGAAACCTTTGTAATGGAACGCATCAGTACAAACTCAAATCGTTGCACTCTCTGTCGTCGTCCCTTGTACGACAGGCACGACGGGCGTACAAAGCAGACGAGGAAACGCTTCTGTTGATTGATTACTAAAGTCTTCAATTAGATCAGAAGCTCGACGAATTTCCAGAGTTCCTACTCGCTTGTGTGCCATTTTACCAATTGCACTATGGTCTGCTGCTCTTTTTATAGCACCGACCAACAAGAGGTTAGTCGCATCGTTGTTCCAAACGACGATGATCTCAAACACCACATATTGTTTGAGTACCATGATGCACCGATCTCGGGGCACGTATTGGGAGTCCATTTCAATGGACTTCATATTTGGTCTTCCGCCCGATAACAGTCGGAACACTAAAATCGTGGTCTTCCTACTGCTGCTGGGCATTTTTTAACCAAAATCAGAGTAAGTTGGACGAGCTCTGGTGATTGTGAAACAGTTTAGTTCTTTGTCTGGATTGAAAGGACAGTCCACCAACATGTCAATAAATATATAGGCCAAGTGTACTTGTAAAACCGGTATGGATAACTAGTTTTGACACGGGGAAACGATCCGGCATCTTGGTTATCAAATTGGTACAATACCATTAGAACAGAAAAAACTGACCAGTAAGGATACAAGCTATTTAAGGCGGATGACAACTGTAAGAGGCTAGCTGTTACAGGCACACACTGTTTAATTGCAAGTGAGGAAGCGTGCAATTGATCAGAACCAAATGTAATTTGGTTTTGTATAGTTTAAGCAAGATAAACTTTAGAGTAGACTATTTAATTAATCAAATAGTCCCTAAGAAATATATATATATATCTAACCACTCGTTCTAGAAGAAGGTAAGTTTAAGAGTGAATATATTTATGAATGGTTAAGAGCTAACTAGTATAATTAGATCTAGCCTAATCATAGTAACATGTAATGTAAAATCGATCTAATGATATGCTTATTATTATAAGATAATTATATTAGAATCTGTTCTCAGGGTGGATTATAACAACTCATTATCCAATATTCGCATTTTAGACAATAAGTCTGAAATCGAACTGTGATATTTCAACTTAAATATCGTTTATGTAATGGCACCCCATTACATCACCCCCCACTCAAGGTGGTTGGCCAATAATATGACGTAATATTGGCCAGTCGAATGGTTGCACTTGTTGGTCATTACGATATTCTGTTATAACCAATTAACGACCATAAAATCAAATGGTCGAGAAACGCGGCGGCGCTCTTAAGGGCGCTACCGATACTGCTAACGCAGCCTCCACCTCTGCATCACGTGCAAAGGTGCCAACGTCGCATGTCGACACTACTAATGTAGCCTCGAAGAGTAAGCCGAGAGACCCATTATCTCTCGTAGTAGACGCCGCAGAAGCAGTGTCTAAAAGAGGGCGAGAAGATGTAGCTGGTGCGGCATCTTTTGCACTTTCACCAACGGGCGGGTGGCGAAGAAGCCCAACGATATCTTCTGAGAGTCATCTGACTCCGAAGAAGAGGGTGAGGACGTCACCGTCCTCCGAAAAGAATCTAGCGAGCGTTAGCTCGCTAAATTCGCTTCGCCTTTGAATGATGGCGAGGTGGATGCTGACGCTGTCGATTACGACAGCGACAATTCAATTATACGGTGGTATGAGGAGCGTAGAGCTCATCCTGACCCTCGTCACTCGCCTGGTCGGGACGACGACTTTGGGATGGCAGGTGGTGCTCCACCTGCCAAGAAACAACGTGCAGAAGCGGCTTACGCTACTTCTGACTCGCCATGTCGTACGGAACCACATGTTCCGTACAAAGTGGGGTTTTGGACCCCAGCATGGACGTTAGTGCCCGAACGTGGCGGGCATACCAAGCGCGATTGTCAATACCCGTTGTTGACATCAACTCGCTTGATGATTGCGAAGTCCTTCGCAATCACCACTTTGATCAAACTACCGACGATAGACGTCGGTACCTAATTGATCTTTTCTACCAGGCTCGTTATTACACGAACCGGAAAGGGTCGCGTAAGAACAGGGACGATAAGGACGCCCTTAATTCCTTCTTTGATGCAGGTAAAATGGATAAACTCCATTTAACCTGCATCAGCGAAGGAATTACTTTATCACTTAATTTCCCTTGTTGTCCCAAGGGAGCTCCTCGTCTTACCGAAAAGGAGCTACGAGGGTACCGAGGTTACTCGGTACCCGCTAGTGTTAAGGGCCTAATTGATGCCCTTAATGTATCGGCACGTAGCGCTGATACGTTGCACCCTTTAACACTTAGTGTTGATGCTTCTTACGCGTTTGAGGAGAAGTATCCTTCTCAAACTCCTTCAGAGGTCAGGGGCGTCCGCCCTCAGAACCTCAATCTTCTCCCAAGAGTAAAACGCTGGGCATACCCGAACCAGCGTACCAAGTACTCGGTACGCTGCCCGATCTGATAGGGAACTGAGCGCTTCGCTATCAAGCGCTAGAGAATATAACGCTTATTCCCCTGGTTATCAATCAGGGGAGGCGGGGGTTGGTAATCCCATCGCCGTTATTGTTGCGGAGCATGTTCGCAGCTCCGCAAGCTCGAGAGGCATTGCAACGGGCTGAGCGCCGATATGGGCCACTCGATGAGTACATATCGTTCTCATCGCGATGAGATTCGCGACATTTAAGCGCTCATCTGGCCTTGCAGCAGAAGAATGATCTTCTGCTGGCCGATCTTGATCGACTAAAGTCGGAGATGGAGAATCTCCGGGCTTTCCACAATCTGTTGGAAACCGATAACAAGTCTCTCTTGGGAGTTTTGAAGAAGCACGGCATTCACCGTGGGGATGCGTCTCGTCCAAAGACGTAGACGATTGGTACGGCTTGAGCCTCCCAACGTAAAACGTTGGATGTTGGCGCATAACCGTGGGATTGTCTAGTGTACAGGCACCACGTAATGCTTTGGACCTTAAAGGGTCCAATGAATTTAGGGAGCAACTTCCGAGTAGGGAAGTTGCTACTTGCATGTGCAGGCAAATTAGTTGTAGATAATAGAACTAATTCACCTTTCTGAAAGGAATTTGTGTTTTTCCTTCCATTTCTATCTTCATTATGATTCTTCTTATCAAAAGCGGAAGCAAGTGCATCCTTCACGTAGCGTATTACAGCTTGATGCTGTAATACGAATTCATCTACTGCTTGATTAGCAGTAGATGGACTGTTTTCATTGTCTGCAGTCATTGCTGCAGACACATATTCTGCGTAGGCAGCTTCAGTACTTGAAGTTGCTTGAGTTTCTAGTGCGTTAACAGTAGAAGACTCATCAATCTCTTCGCAAGCTGCGGTTGCAACTTGCGCATCGACTCGCTCAAAGTTTGAGCGGGTCCCTCCCCCACTAAGATTTGGCGTACCACCAAGTAACGCCGGGGTTCGTGGATGCCTTAAGGCATTCATGCAGAAAGGTGTATGCTTCTTGGAAGCATGCACCGAGTTGTTTATCGCAAACTCAGTGAGTGGCAAAAAGTCACTCCACTGCTCGAAGACATGCGCTTATGAAAGCAGCATATCTCCGAGAGCGCGGTTAACGCATTCAGCTTGCCCATCCGTTTTCGGATGGTCCGCAGTTGGCATCTTCAACTGCGTTCCTAACAATGAGAACGTTTCTTGCCAGAAAGGTCCTGTGAATCTCGGATCTCAATCGGAGAGTATGTTTAACGGCATTCCGTGTAAACGGAATACCGTGTCAACGAATATCCGCGCAGTTTGCGCAGCGGTGCTATTCGCTGACACTGCAGCAAGATGAACCATCTTGCTGAGGCGGTCCACAAAGACCACTATTCCTGTTTTCCGTCTGTGATCTGGCAGAAAGACCGAAGATAAAGTCCATGGAAACGGACTTCCAACACTCTGTCGGTCCCGGCAGAGATTGGAGGGGAGCCTGCGCAGAGTGCGCAGGCTTGACGCGCTGGCAAATCTCACAAGCGCATACGTACTTGCGTACTCATTTATACTGGTTACGCCAGTAGAAATCGCGTGCGAGAGAAGCATACGTCTTCTCTCGATCTTGATGCCCCAAAATCGGTGCATCATGGCACTCAAACAGGATTTGGTGTTTGGGATCATCGCCGTTTCGAACGATGGTGCAACAGCCATCATCTTGGTCTGTGCTATAAAGCAACAGACCATCGTGCAATCGATAACGATGCACGCAAACGCGAAGGAACTCTGGAAGCTCCTTGCGCCTCCGATCAGATTGATTACTGACGTAATCAATCAGCAGACGAGTTTCCTCGTCTGTTTTGTGCGCTTCTCGTACCTGTCGTACGAGTGACGACGACAGAGCAGTGCAACGTATTGCGTTTGCACTGATTGTATCCGTTACAGACGGTTTCGTCTCGTTATCGGGACGTCGTGATAGCGCATCCGCTATCACGTTCAACTTTCCCGGTTTGTATTCAACCGTAAAGTTGTATTCAGCACAGAATGGCGCCAACGTGCCATTCTTTGGCAGATGTGTGGTGAATTCACGGCCGTGCGTAACGACACATGGTCCGTGTAAACCTCAAACGGTCTATCTCCTAAGAGATAGATCCGAAACTTTGCCAGTGCATACTTCATGGCTAGGGTTTCCTTGTCATGCACTGCGCTCGGCTGGGCGCAACTGACGCGATTAGTAAAAGACTACGCGATTACGATCATCGTGATCGCGCTGCATCAAGGCACAGCCAATTGCGAAATCGCTCGCGTCGCAAACGACGTGTAACGGTCACTCGTTATCGGCTATCGCCAACTCGGGAGCTTCAGTCAAGCTACGCTTGACTGCATCAAATGCATCTTGGCAGTGAGTATCCCAGTACCATTCGACATCTTCCTTAGGTAATTGAGAAAGAGGTCGAATTAAACCGGCATAATTGCACGAATATTTGCGCAAGTATGTCGCCAACCCAAGGAGCTTTCGGAGTTCCTTGACATTGTTTGGCGTAGGCTATTCAACGATCACCCTCCTCTTTGCCGGATCAGGGCGCACCCCGTTCTTGCCCACAAAGCAGCCAAGAACGGGTATCTCAGGCGCACCAAAGGTGCACTTCTTCAAGTTTGCATAGCGCTTGTGCTTACGCACAAGCGCTAACACCTGTCGTAGACGTTCTTTATGAAAATCTACATCAGTCTTACCATGTTCAGCCTTACTATGGATGAACACGTCGTCATAATAGCTCGGTGCGAATTCTCGCACCGGGCGCAATAGATGCGTGGCGCATCTATTGAATGTGGCGGGGGCATTTCAAAGCCTCTGCGGCATCACAAGCCACTCCCAAAGTACACCGCTTGGGGTGCCTACAGTCGTGAGAGGGATATCCTTCTCACGCCTGAGGATTTAATATAAACCATCCCTCAAATCGAGAGCACTGAAAACGGTGCTCCCGCTCATGCCATCAATGATGACATTTTCCCGCGGTATCGGCGTCTGCGCCGGTACCGTGGCTGTGTTCAGCTTATTGAAAGTTCTCCACCCACCAGTGAATTTCTTTACGCAAAAGGTGGGACTGGAGTGCGGTGAGGTAGACTCCCGCACATGTCCCGCGTTACGACAAGTTTCGAAGAATTCGTCGATCGCTTTAACTTGGTCACGCAACAATGGCCATTGCCGCGTGACTCAGTACTTCGTGCCTAGTTCCCGTATCTTTAGGGAGATCACAAGGTACTTCTTCTGGGAATACGTCAGCGTATTTCCAAAGTACCTCGTAGTATGGGGAAGCCGCCTTAAGCGACTCCCAGCTCTGCGCCTCAAAGCGCTGACTTTTGGTCTGCTCATTGGGAACGGCTTCGTTCCCAATGTCTTCTATTTGCAATGTGGATATTCGTGAACGAATATCCACAACATCGTCCGTTGCGACGATAACACAGATCGGATCATCGCGCAAGTTCTTTACGAACTTCTTCCAGTTCAAGGATGGAAGGGCCATTACCTCCGAATTTAAGTTCGGAGGGTTGTCAAGTGTGAGAGACTGGGTAGCTAATCCATTCTCTGTCTGCGTCAAGACGTTGATCGTCTCGACGGACACAGCTGCGAGATCAGACGCACTCGTCTGATCTGTTGCCTGATCTGTTGCACGGTGATTATCACTCGTGCATAAGGCATTCTCTTCATGGTGACCACTGTCTACCATGGTCTTCATACACTCACGACTGCTCTCAGTCGTGAGTTCTTCGTCTTCGACACGGAATTTATTTACATCCGTGACGGTTTCATTATTTTCACGGTGAGTGTTTCCCACCGTGCGTAAATTCTCTATACCACGACCGTCATCGGTCGTGGTAACTTCAACACGGGGGTATTTTCACCCGTGTTGCACAAGTTACCGTCACGCAACGACTCTTCCGTTGCGTGTGCAAGTCCCTCTGGACTTTGATCAGCGGGTGTACCGTCCGCTGAACTAGTCGGATCAGACCTGGTGGTGCCATCGCTACCCACCAGACTGTCTGACTCTGCGGTTGTATCATTAGATACAGCCGGATTACTCACAGGGTGATCAGATCCTGTGAGACCGCCGCAGTCGATCAACAGGTTAACCCAGTCGATCGTTGGTTGATGCTTAGACATCCAAGGGATGCCCAAGATAACATCGAACTTGTCGTCAAGATCGAGGACGATGTATTCGTCCTCGAACGACAGTTCGTCTAACTCGAAGCGTGTGCGAATCAAACGCTTTGGTATAGTCACGGTTGCACCTGTTGCTAACCGGACTGACAACATGCTTCGTGGAGATTCAATCTCCACGAAATTCAACGACGTTAGAACCTCAGTTCTAACAATATTGTTTAACGCTCCTGTGTCAAACAAAGCGCGCATGGGGACATCGTTTCCATGCGGCTTAACCTCCAGGGTGATGAGATGTTTTCCTTCACCCTGCACGTGTTGACAGGACATAGTCCCGTCTGGCGCTATTATCCTCACATGCCCGATGTCGGCATGTGAGACAACCCGTCCAGTAGGGCGCCCCACCCCTACTGGTTGTTGGCGTTTTTGGCATCAACAGAGGGTTGCCCCTGTTGATGTCGCCTACCAGCGGACTGTCAGTCCGCTGTCTGCGTGGCACCGGCCGCGGCGCTATACATTCATCGACGTAATGGCCCATCTCCGCGCATCTATTGCAGCGAAGGAACTTCTTATTTTTCGGTTGCCTCGGTTTCGAGACAACTGCAACCGATAGGTCCATCGGTTCTGGGCCTCCTCAGCCCGCGCTCTGGCGCGGGTATTGGTGTCGCGGGACAAATTGTGAACTATGCCTGTTCGAGAAGTTATTATTAGCATGCTACACTGGCGGCATGTTACAGTCGAAAGGCTGTTGAGGCCTTCGACCAATCCCAGTAAGCGTCGACTCTGAACGCATGCTGAATTCCTCTCGGATGATTTGATATATTGCATCCCTCAGAGTCTTTGGGGGAACCCGATAAAGACTCTGCTTGATGGGTCCGTCACTCAGTCCCTTCATGAAGCCAGTGACCTGCATAGCAGGGGGCACCGGCTCGTATACAATATTTGATAGCAAATATTGTATTTTCTGAGCGTTCGCATGTAAACTAATCTTATCCTACTTGAGCTCCATGAACTCTTCACGGCAACTAAGCTCCATTTCTGGAACTTTGAAGTTGAGCTCCAGCTCAGCTTTTAAATCCTGATACGTCAGGACCGTAGATCCATCAGTGGATCTGCGACTCATCGCCCATGATTGGGCGCGACCGCCCAGGCATGTGGTGGCAAAATCAGCTTGTGAACGCGGGTCCACAATCTTTTGCGCTGAGAGGGCATCTTCCACTTCTGCGAACCACTTACGAAGGGGTTTACCCCCTTTGCCAGTAAAGGGCGGAATCCGCGCCTTTACTACCTCAACGCTCGCTGTGGGCGTTGTTGGTGGCGACCGTAGCATTACGGAACGCACCTGAGGATCTGCGTACATCCTCTTGAAACGGCTTACCGTTTCTAAAGCTCCCTCCGGGGTTTTACTTCGGAGGATGGTGATGATGTCGGGCCCTAAGGTCCGCATCATCTCCACCACGGTGTCCACACTTCTTTGTGTCCATTGAGGGAAATTTTCCCTCACTAAATCTTGCGCGAGCATTCGCTTGCGGTCGCGACCGCTGACCGTCGTCATGGCGGTCGGACGGCTCTTAAACCTTCGCTCCGCTAGTTAACTAGCGGAACGTGTGAACATTGGTCGTTAAGACGGACCACAAAGTGCCACCAGGTGTTACAGGCTAGCTGTTACAGGCACACACTGTTTAATTGCAAGTGAAGAAGCGTGCAATTGGTCAGAACCAAATGTAATTTCGTTCTCTACAGATTTAGCAAGATAAACTTTAGAGTAGACTATTTAATTAATTAAATAGTCCCTTAGATATTTATATAAATACATATCTAAGCCACGTGTCAAGAAAAAGGTAAGTTTAAGAGTGAATACATTTATGAATGGTTAAGAGCTAACTAGTAATTAGATCTAGACTAACCATAGTAACATGTAATGTAAAAATGATCTAACGATATCATTATTATTATATCCTTGTTAGGTTCGATAATTATATCAGAATTTGTTCTCAGGGTGGATTATAACAACTTATAATCCAATATTCGCATTTCAGACAGTAAGTCTGAAATCGAACTGTGATATTTCAACATAAATATCACTTATGTAATGGCACCCCATTACAGTAACAGCCACCTAGTGTGGCACTTCTGTGGCGGAGAGAGTTTAACCTTTTAATGCGGTTGTTATCCCGCCTATTTATTTACTGAAAATATGTCCCCGCCCTCTTCTGAGGTATTTCAGCAGTTGATACATATGATAAAACACTTCTTGTGGTGGAGACAGATGGACGTAGAAGCGTTTCGACATAAAATGTCGCCTTTATTATTGTTTGCGCCGAGAAGAGTAGGGGGACTTATCCATTCTAGTGGCGAACCACTTTGTTAATTAAAGAGGCAACCTGCTGGATGTTAGAGTCAGTTGATCGGTATAACCAACCTACAGTAAGTTAATAGAGGGCCAGACGTACCTTTGTTTGTGACGTCGCAGCCGGTGCGCAAACAGAAGAGGAGACGGAAGTTACCGAGAGGACAAACTTTCCGCATTCTCCGTCAGCACCAGCGCCTTATCAAAAAGGAGAGAGAAATATTGAGTAGAATTTTTCAAACAGTATTAACACTTATCATTGCTAGAAATATGAAACAGAAGCGCACTCCAGCTCGTGGTATCATGAAGGGTGAGATGATGACAGTCACGTTGCATATGGCGGATTACAAAGGACACGACACAATACCACTCGAAATCCATGCTTTTAAAGGCACGTTTAAGGTGTTGAAATTGGTTGCATGAAGATGTAAGTGGTTGTGAACCACTATACTGAATTTAAAGTATACAAGACTGACGAAGAGCATAGTCACATGAAAATCAGGTTAAGTCTATTTAGTGTAGATTTTTAACTTTTACATAAATAAATCCCTTTTTACTTTTAACTAGACCTAAGACGCCTTTACGTGACCTCTTCTGCGGACCCGAGTGTTTGTTTCGGCTCTATATTGACGTTACGCACACTGGAAGTCAGAACAAGGCAACTGTGATACTATAACTGTCTCCTGTTACATTACTTTTCTCTCGTTTAGATAAAGTGGTGCTTTTGCTTTGACTACCTCACGTACCTTTGTGGAGTTCTCGTTCACTGGCCGGTTCGCTTGCTTTACGTGGTGCTGTGGAGTAACGCTATTTCAGTAGGTTCACTTTCGACAGGTTATGAGCCCAAGTTCAAAGGGCAGCTTAAGTTCGATTTCTTCACTGTTTTAAGTTAAGAAAGTTGTGAATTGTGAAAGTCCCCTTACGCAGAGGGTAATTGTGCTGGTTGATTCGTGGAATTCTCACGCTGTGAAAAATCGAATCGCGGTTGTACTACACCGCAAGAATGTCCGAAGACAAGGACGAAAAGATGGCTGCGGCCATGGCAAATATGATGGAATTCATGCAGAAGTTCGACAAGCGTCTCGAGAAAATGGAGAGCGCTCAAGCGAACGATTTGGGCCAGTCACGGTCCTCAAATGGTTTCGGGGATAGCCTGCGTAACCATGGACCGTTTGGCGGAAGAATGACCCTGGACGAGCTAAACAAGGCTGATGGTATAGGCCAGGGCGTGCCAGGGGTTTTCGAAACAAAACAAGAGGGCGCAAACGTGCATCCGGGGACACCAGGGGTGGCACCCGCTGAAAATGCGAACGTTGGAAACATGGGGTATGGTGTGAAGCTTGCGAAGCTCACCATACAGAACTTTGATGGAACGGAGACGTACAAAGGACTAGGAGCAGGTTTCAAGCAGTGGGCTTACCTGTTCCTAGAGGCATTGGAAGTGGCCCAACTCACGTCTGGTTTTCAATGGAACGAAAGACTGAAGGTAAATAAATTGGGTGAACATCTGGAAGGCATGGCACTACGTTACTTTCAATCAAACATTGGTGTATGGTGGGGTATGACGCCAACTCTCTACGCCGTGCTGGAACAGATGAACAGTGCGTTCAAGGTAAATCTGTCGCACCATCAAGCATCGGCAATGTTCGCGGCCGAAAAGGATCCTCGCCGATCCTGGACTGAACACCTATTATATTTGGTGGCATTGGCGAGAGAGAGTGAGCTCTCTGACAAACTAATCGTGGAAAATGTGGTAAAGTATGCTGCACCACACATGAAGGTAGCCCTGATGGTTAGATACAACCCTCTCAGGCAGGATTACGTACAGCACGCCCAGGAGTTGGTGGCCTGGGCGCAGGAAATCGAGGATGACGAGAAAAGACCTCGAAGGAGTGCAAGGTCGCTCGTGAATAATGTGGTTGAAGGCAAGAATGACAAGGTGTGTTTCGGGTGTGGAAATGAGGGGCATATTAAGAGATATTGCCCCCAACAACCTAGAGGAAAAAAACACAAGAAAACAAACAATCCAAGTCGAAAACCCAATGGGGAAAATGAGCGACGTTTCGTCCTTGCAACCACGGACGAGGAGAAAGGACACACGCAAGTAAGTGGCCTGGACAAGGATGACGTGTGGATCGTGGACAGTGGCGCCAGTCGGCATTTGGTAGGTGACCCAAGCCTACTGGAAGATGCGGTGGAATGTGAAAACCGCGAGAACCTTATTTTGCCGGACGGTGGAGTTTTGACGGTGGCTAAGGTGGGGAAGGTGACTCTCAGGAGCACCGAAGAGCCAGTCACGACTATTGTCCTTACGGAGGTGTACTACGCTCCCAAGCTTGCCAAGAACTTGATTTCGCTTGGGTGCCTTAAGAAAAAGGGGTGCATTTTCGAGGATAAAGATGGAAAAATGAAAGTCAAGATGAACAAACAGACTCTATTTTCTGTGGAATTATTTGGCTCGATCTTTATAGCTAAACTGATCTCGAATGGAGTAACAATGCAGTCGATGTTCACGGATATCGTGATGAATGTGATGAACGAGGAAGCGGGAAATGATGTACAGGAGGGATCCTTGCACCATTTCCATACGCGCCTCGGACATCTGGCTTACGACTCGGTCGAGAAACTGGCGAAGAAGCCAGAATCTGGAATTAAGATCACGAATTTCTCTCGCCCGAACTGCCTGACGTGCGCAGAAGGGAAGGGGACGCGCTCTAAGCAGCCCCAGAAGGACTCAGGTATGCATGCACCCATCGACAGAATTGGAGGGGTCATATGCAGTGATCTAAAGGGGCCCATCACGCCCCGTGATAGGCGTGGGAACCGTTTTCTCGTGGTGTTTGTTGACCATTTTTCGAGTTACGTGCGCGTTTTTGCAGCCCCAACAAAGGACAGGGCGGCGAAAATGTTTGAGCATTTCCTTGCCTGGTTCGAGAACGAATTCAACTGTCGAATTCACGTGCTGAGGACCGATGGAGGCGGGGAGTACAAGAATGTTGAATTGTTTTGTAAAAAAACTGGAGTACGGCGCCAAGTGACCGAATCGGGTACCCCCGCCTCCAACGGGAAAGCAGAGAGAATGAACCGAACCATATTCAATATGGTTCGGTGCATGATATTCGGTTCAGGAGTCCCATTGACGTATTGGTCGGAGGCGGCTGAGTATGCCACGTATATACTCAACCGCAGCCCGACCAGGTCTAACCCGGGAAGAGCGCCTCCGATAGAGGTATTGACCAAGAAACCGGTGAATATTGGAGACATAGTTACGTTTGGGTCCCCATGTATGGTTTGGAGGGACCCACGTAAGAAATCTCTCGGAAAACGCGCTGAGAAAGCGTTGATCCTAGGAAAAAATGATCAGGTCAAAGGGTACAAAGTCCTGTTACTCAAAGACAGGGTGGTAACCACCACCAGGCATGTCAGTCACATCGAGACGATTGACGAACGCGCAAACAAGCTAATTTCAAGGGCGTTGACGGGTGACCAAGAAAACGAAGGAGGCAACGTCCAAGAGCGTGAGCGGGAACAAGAAAACGAAGGAAGCGAGGAAGAAGTTCCTAACCGAAGCGCTACGGATGAAAAGACGAGTGGAGGACAAGAAAATGTGCGTAAGTCCTTCCGGAAAACGAAGAAAACCGAAAAGGCAGCGGCTTTGGAAGAACTGCGGACGAAAAAAGCGCAAAAATCCAAGGTGAAAAAGCCGCAGGCCCCGCCAGAAGCGAGCGAAAGCCATGACCGGGGGTCGAAGGAGGCAGTGAATGCTTTGACGGAGCCAAGTGAAGAAATTATGTACGCGCTCGCAGTGATGGGTCCGGGCAGTGACAAGGCCAGCAAAATGGCTGCAATCCCGGACCCGAAAAGTTATAATGAAGCGCACAAGAGTACCCAAGCGGGAAAGTGGACGCTGGCGGAGCAGGCGGAAATACGAGCTCTGGAGGAGTTAAAAACTTGGAGGTTGATGAGGAAAGTGGAAGGGAAGAAGCCCCTCCCAACAAAGTGGGTCTACAAGACCAAATTACGCGCAGACGGAACGGTGGAACGTTATAAGGCCCGCCTTGTTGTGCGAGGTGACCGACAAATTTTCGGCGAGGATTATTTTTTCACGTTTTCGACTGTCATGGAGCTTAATAATGTGAAAATTATTTTGATCATGTCACTGGTGTGGAAGGTCCCCGCCAGACACGGGGATGTGCCCAGTGCATACCCTAAGGCGGGAACCGAAGAAGAGTGTGAAATCCACCTACAGATACCCCAAGGGATGGTAATCTCGAACGAGGTATTAAGAAAGTTCGACGCAAACAGCACGCGTGATCTAGTGTTGAAGTTGGAAAGAAACCTTTATGGGTTAAAACAAGCGGGGCGTTTGTGGTATGAACACTTGCGAAAAACTATGGTGGAATTGGAATTCCGACAATGTTTGACGGATACGTGTGTGTTCGTGCGTGCGAATGGAGATGGAATTACGCTTGTGGGTGTTTACGTGGACGACTTGTTAGTTACGGCAACCTGTGAGAAATTGGTTGAAGATTTTTTTCGTGAAATGCAGGTCCTCGAGTTGAAGGATCTTGGTACCGTGGAAAAATTTCTTGGAATGAGAATTGAAGGAGACACTGGATGTGGTTACCGGATTGACCAGGAGTTAACGATCGAGGAGATGTTGGGGAAGCACGGGTTAAAAAATTCAAACCCTGTGCGCACACCCATAACCGGCACGGATGTGGACGAAAACCTGAATGAATTGCTTCCTGAAAGAACCGGTGGAAACAGCCCAAGTGTAAAAAATTTTCAGTCATTGGTGGGAAGTCTATTATGGATATCACGTTGCACGCGATCAGATATATCATTCGCAGTTCATCGTGCCACACGCCGTACCCATGTGCCAACACTTTATGATTATAACGTGGCGAAACGGGTGGCACGATATTTACATGGTACAAAGGGATTGAAATTAAAATTGGTGCATGATGATTGTGGCAGTGTACCACTGCGAATTGTGGGGTACAGTGATGCAGATTTCGCGGCGGACAAAGACGATCGAAAGAGCGTCAGTGCAAGTGTTACGTTTGTGAATGGAATCATTGCGGGGTGGACGTGCAAGAAACAAGGGACGGTGGCACTTTCGACCGCCGAAGCCGAATTTGTGGTGGCAGCGATGTGTGGAAAAGAGGTGCTAGGTGTCCGAGAATTGTTTGAAGAAATTGGGATGGAGGCGAAGACGCCGATAGTGCTC